>LPNX010185844.1:219386-270284 GCA_001517045.1 Pseudotsuga menziesii | reverse complement strand
TAAAGAGTTGAATAAAACACAGTTCTGTGGACGTAACCCCTACACTGGGGGTGAACCACGTTATATCATGTGTTGTGGTTTTTGTTGTGTTGTTGTTTTTTTCTTTATGCATTGATAAATATACATCTGATAAGTAAGATCACTGCTAACTCAATAACTTCGCTGTGAATTCCCAGTAAAGGGTTAAGCAAGTCACTGTCTGTTTATTTAGCTGCGAGGTTATATATGTGAATGTTGAATCTCTGTGTTATATGAATATAAGTTATTAAAGGCTAAAGGTACAGTAATATCCCTCTTTTGCTTGCAGAAACCTGATTCTGCGGCATCCCATAGCTGTTTCGGGTGAGACTGCAACCTGTTCGCAGGTTGTTGCCGAAAGGGCCAACACTGTGGATCTTTTGTTGGTGCGAAGTTAATGGTATAAATCCCGGGTCTACCCTATAGCCCAACAATTATCATTAGTGGCTCATTATAAATGTATAATTCTCACTATTCTTACCAACAAGTAATATCTTATGCATGCTAGGCATATCCTCATACATTTCATGTGTAAAAATTGTAATCATAATTAGCAAGACGGGGTTTAAGGAAATTTTCCTTTTCAAGTCCCTCATCCTTGCATGGAACTCCTCTTCCACACAATAGCTGGTTTGACTTCATGGTCTTGCTACCTCTAGGCCTGCAATTGCTGGATTTGTCCATATTGACAGCAACACATTTCTCTTTCAAGAAATCACTAGCACTTTTCTACTCCATGCTCAAATTCTAGGGACTCTCCCTTGTTATCTGATGGATAATATTTCCAACACCTATCCACATGCTTCATTTTGACCTCGGGTGTGAAAACCACACCACTTCAAAAATGATGTTTTTTACCAAATGTATTCTGGTCTGAAATGTCAACCTCAGCCACCTAGAATTTTCTTCCTTTTTAGCCCTATAATCCACTAGCAGTCTGCTGAAAATCCACTGAAAAACAGTTGGAATTCACTAAGAAAAATTCCACTTTGAAGAACCCAAAATTTCTTTCTCCCTATCGGGTCTCTTCCCCACTATATTTCTGGTGTTTCGGCAATCAAAACGTCTAAGCTTCCGATTTGCATCGGTGGTTTGTTCGTCTATTTCCTTCTATTGTATCGGGCCTGAACCGGTCTAATACTCTGATTTTTATCAGCGATGAAGACCATTAAGCCTTACCACATCGACGAGGAAACCAACTAACCGCTGCATTAGCGATCGGGAGCACTGTGCATCGGGAGGCTAGTCCTCTAAGCTTTCACATCAGCAGGCAGCAAACTAACTAGAGTTTCTGCAGCCATAACTCTATCAGCGATCAGAACGAATAGCAACTGTAATCTTTTGATCGGCGACCGGAAGCACTAACTACTGCGGCGTCGGCAGTTAGTCTTCTAGGTAGCCGCAACGATAGACTCCTAATTGACTAAATTTTTTTGACTTCCATCAGCACTCAAGATCGCTAATTTCTCCCGACTCATTGGCGGACTCATACACTAACATGTGCCGATCGCCGATATCCTCAACACTTAGAAAAATATCGGCGAAAATTTTCTTTTTCTCCTTTCTGCGACACTCCATCGGCTGTTTCATCAACTATTTCCCGCTGACACTGTGGCTACTCCCTCAGCTAGTCATCGACAATCCAGTCAACTAATCATCGTTGATTGTCGATGGTCTTATCAGAGCTTCATCAGAATAATTTAGGATGGCATTTCGGTGGCCTTCAGCTGATCTCCACCGAAACTGTGGCTCCCACATCCACTAAGTTTCGCCGACGTCCGATAGTTCTCATACTTAGAAAAATTTTCAAAATTTCTTCCTTAACCATCTTTCTGCCGCTTCAGCAGCTCAACCGTCTTCTATTCTTTGCCGTCATTTCGGTGCCTTCACTATATATCTTTCGACATTACGGCTACGCCATCAACTAGGCATCGGTGATCTAATCCTTTAATCATCGTTGATCTCCGATGGTCCTATCACTTCAGTTTTTTGCCGCTCTGCATCGGTTGTCGGAACAATTATCTTTTGCGGCATCAGTAATTGGGGAATCTACCCATCAGAAGATTAGTCCAGTATACTTCCACAATGGTGGGCGCATGAACCACTAGTTCTTTGCTGATGTTCATCGATGAACAATACAACTAACTTCCACCGATCGCCAATGGATTCAACAATTAGAAAAAAATTTGAATTTTCTTTTTGCATCTGCTCTTCCTTCCACTAATGATCATCGATCCACTTCACTAGCCTCAGCAGCTTCATCTTCTATTTGTCAGTGATCCCATCCTCTAGTCATCAGCGATCCCGACAACTAATCTGTTCCGATCACCGATGATCTCGTGCCTTAGAAAAATTTTAGAAATTTGTCCACTTTTTTATTCTGCCGCATCGGCTGTCGGAACAATTATCTGCTGCAGCATCAGCGGTCGGGGAATCAATCCATTGGAAGGATAGTCCACTAGCCAGCCGCAACGACGGTGCAAAATCAGCTAATCTCTTCCAATGTTCATCGGCAACTCCATCATCTAAGCATCGGTGACTCAATCAAGTAATCATCGCCGATCGTCGATGATTTCATGACTTAGAAAAAATTTCAAAATTTCCGCTCCACCATCGTTTTTGATGGTTCAACCCACTGTCATCTTGTCTCTTCCGTCGATGTTTCGACAATCCAAACAGCTATGTTTCACCGATCCAAACAACAAAACTTCATCACTCTGAACAACTAGCTGTCGCCAGTCAATCTACTAACCTCCAACGACGTGCCATCGATGATCCTTTCACCTTAGTGGCACCGATCATCAATGGTTAGCATCGGGTAGTCTTTCCACAAAAGGGGTCAACATATCGACAGCCTTCGACTGATCCCTTTCGCAACTACGGCTCCTACTTCCATTGTTCTCCACTGACGGCTGACGAACATATAGAGATCCTTCCACAATTTTATTCTGGCTGGCTTCCGTCAGGTGAGCTTCAGACTAGCTCTTCTGCTGCATTGGAAGAACTTCTCACTAAGTTTTCTGATGAGCCGACAATTCTGGATCTTAGAAAAATTTTGTGAATTTTCCTGTCCTTCACCCATTTTCTTCTAGTTTCTTCTGGGAAGCAGGAAACCTGCCTTTGCTAACTGTTTCTCATGGCCCTCTGAGGCCCAAATGCTGCAACATAAGCTCTGTCACTGCATCTTCATGGCCCATTCAGGCCCATGCTGCAACCTTTGCTCTAATACCATACTGTAATGTCCCCGACCCTCTTACCGGTGAAGAGGATGCTACCAAACCATCAAAAACCCTCAGGCAAATAGCCCCATGAACATGAACAGGCATATCATGCTGAAATAAAAAGCTTAAAACATAAAACATGCTAAGATGCATAATCCTTCATATACACAGCAGAAGAAAACATACATTCATTCAAGCATACCACATGTTCATCATATTCATTAAACAGTAAATAATAATGCAGAGACGAAATGGTCAAGAATACTTATCTTAAATAGAATTCGTCCCGCAACCAGCTACGTCACTGCAACATGCCACCCAACCATAGGCCAACATGCTCATCAATCTCTCAGCAACACTGCCACCCCTGAGTTGGGAATGATTCCTCAAGGAATAAGGGTCAAAGCAAGCTTACACATAGCCAAGGTACACAAATCAGCCAAGCCCACACAGTAGGGTTTATCAAGCCATCAAGGAGCTAGGAAAGGCTAAATGATAAGCTGGTGGTCTCCTACACCAGAGCTAACCTGACTTCTAAGACATCCACACACCCAACACCAAGGATCAGTCCTTTCTCTACTTCCCAGTCCCTCGGGCCCTGACTTCCCTTCCCAATACTCTTCAAGGGTTGTGGAGAAGAAATCCAGCAATCAAAATCTATCTGAGTGGCTACCAAATACCAGGTTTCTCAAGCATACCCAGCCTCTAATCCCACTCTAAACAGTCCGAAGACCAACCACTGCATACCTGCAGTAAAACAAGCGGTTCACAACTCTATGAAGAAGATAAAGACAACAGGGTGACAATCCCAAATGAAAAGGTGAACACAGATCAAGTCAACAAGAGGACTCAAAGTTGTTCTTGGCCCTAGCATGGCCAAAACAACTCAGTGGCACCCAAAATATGGTTGCACACGCAGCAACCTAGACCAGGGAATATCAACAACCAAATCCCATAATGAAACAACGAAAACCTTACACTGTCCGCAGGTGGGGAAGAAGACGGACTCCCAGCATTGACATGGAAAGCATATAAACCACAGAATCGTGCCTCTCAGGCCATTCATCCAGCTCACCATGTGAGATCACAGTCTTCCAACCCCTGCGTGAGGAAACCCATGCCAATTTTCGATCTGTGCATGAGGATGAACAAATGATGGGGAAATTCCCCAAGCGATGCGTGAGGAAATAGGATCTCCCTCTCTCTATGTGAGGATTACCAGAACAACTCATGGTGGGAGGAAAACCAGCACCTCCTGTGTGAGAGTAAGCCAGACCCAAAACCTCCGAAGAAGTGGGATCGTGGAAGAGTGGAATGAGTGTTTTCTTCTACCCCATGCAATGTGAAGAGGAAGAGTCTACTAGTGGAGTGGGTATGTGGGCAAGGACTGATAGTCCTACCACACCCACCACTACTCAGCAATAACTGTTCCCAGATAGCAGAAATTAAATGGGTAATCAACACATGGAAAACTCCCAATGACCCACCACGGGTTGGACAACCCCCCCCTTAACCTTAGGAATCATGCCCTTTTGATTAACGTTGCACTGTCGTAGCTGGTTGTAGGTTCATTTTAATTAATGTGAATATTTACATGATGCAAAAACTATAATGTGCCGGATAGCATGATATACCATCGGCAACGATCCCAATTTCTGAAACATAACACAACCAAATCGATGGTGGGGATTTTTCCTTTAACTCCACACCACGATTAACACGATTAATTACAACATATACATCATGTATGTTTTAATGCAACTGGGGTCAAAACCAGGGATATTATAGATTCCATTCTCTGACGATGCTTTACTCATGAAGAGGATGAACAAGTTCTGAATGATTGCCACTCTAGAGCATGCGGCAGTCATCTCTCCGGGATGGCTACAGCCTAGAAAATCCTTCGCGCTAGCTATTTCTAGCCTTCATTCTTTAAATATTGTCATCAGGCTATTAATAAATTCCCGCCCTACCAACATTTCTATCTGAAAAAAGAGCACCCAGCCTGCTCCGTTACACCCCGTCATTGTCATTGTCCCTTTTGCCAAATGGGGGATTGATTTTATGCATTGTAAGCCTACCTCGGCTGGGGGCATGGTTACATCATCGTAGCCATTGATTATTTTATGAAATGGGCTGAGGCTATGCCTACATATGCATAGGATGGTAAGATTAACGCCCTCTTTTTGTTCAATCATGTGATAGCAAGATTCAGAGTCCCACAATCTATAGTTACTGATCATGGATCACATTTCTAGAATCATATGATGGAAGAACTGAGTGCAAAGCTTGGTTTTCGACATGAAAACTCAACACCCTATTATCCGCAAGCTAATGGTCAATTTGAGGCCATTAATAAAGTTTTAAAAAACATGTTGTAACGGATGGTTGGAGATCATAAATCCAACTGGCACCACATTCTCTTCTCCATTCTTTGGTCTTATAAGACTTCAGTAAAAATAGCTACTGGTTTTACACCCTTCCAGTTATTCTACGAACTAGAAGCTATCTTTCCTATTTAGTGTCAAATTCCATCTTTGAAACTTGCAGTTGAGCTTCTCCCAGATACTTCTACAGAGGAAGAGATATTCCTATACCTGAACAATCTTGACAAAACTAAACAATATGTTTCCTTATCCAATGAGGCACATAAGAAACGCATCAAGGCACAGTATGACAAGTCTGTCCAACCTCGTATTTTTAATGAAGGTGACCTAGTTCTGACCTGCGATCAGAGACATGACAAACTAGGGAAAGGGAAGTTCGACTCAATGTGGTACGATCCCTTTATCATTTCCAAATTTTTAGAGAAAGGGTCTCATGAGATTGTGGACTATGATGGAATCCCCTTCAGGAAACCTCGCAATGGGTTGTACCTGAAGAGGTACTATGCCTAGATCATTCATGCATGGTACCTTGTATATATGTACATTTTTTTACTTTTTCAGTGTGTTTTAGTATTTTCAATATGGTTTTGAGTTTTGTGTCCAAACTATTTATACCATGTTTTGGTTATGCAGAACAAATGGCTTTTTATGGCTTCATTGATGGTGCTTGCCAGACCTTGAACATTGCCTCGGCTAATTGGGTTCTCTATTCCCCAGATCATGATTTGGTCAGTTCAAGAGCAGCTTGTATTGATCCAACTACCAACAATATCGCCGAGTATCAAGTAGTCATAGGTCTACTGACTGAGGCTGCATCCCAGGACATTCATGATTTGGTATTTTTCATGGACTCGCAATTCATGGTTTGTTAATTGAACCATGTCTATACCATCAGGAACCCAGTGCTTCTTCATCTCTTTTAGAGGGTACGTTTGTTGGAAAGGTCATTTTAAGTAATTACTCATAGGCATATCTCTAGGGCAGACAATGCAGTTGTTGACTCATTAGCAAATTATATCCTAGACTAGTATATTGCCCATTCATAACTTGAAAATCAAACATGGTTCATTGTAAAATAAACTGAAGACACATAAAACTCATGTAAATACATTTTCCATTTGGAACATATAAACACCAAAAATAAAAGTCTGTATAGATATATATAAGTGTTTTACAAAAATAGGTCACAAGACCTCATTTGAAGCACTCTGGATTTCAGGTAGTACAAAATCAAACAAAATCCTAAATCTATAGCAACTTTCAGTAATACATCATGCAGGACTATCTAGTGGTGCTCATGATATCACATGACAACCCATAATACTCTATGTAGCAGTCGGCTAAAGCGGCCTGGAACGCCTGCAGTGTGCCTCTGATACCTCACGGGGAGGTCATTGATTAATTAATCACGTATATCTAGATTCAACCTCTCCAGGTTCTCCTATAAGTCTCCCATTGGATCATCACCTCATTAAACAAACCGATCCCGGCTCGTTTTTCCAGTGGGGAAGATCCCCTAGGTCGTGATACGCCAACGTCTGCATGAAGATATTTAGGTCTTGTTACTACACATAAAAAATACAAAAATAAAACACATTAAAATACAAAAACACAAATTTCCATTTTAGGGTTTTGTTTTTTACCAATGTCTCCCCACTACGCACCAGGTGGAAGTGGTAGATCAAGGTCACCCCTGAAGTCAATACCCGCATATGCATAATCCTCGATCATGAGGATTTGGTCGTTCATCCAGCAGAAAAATGGAGCCCCAAAATTCACTTTTCCCATGCCTGCTCCCGTGCAGGCCATAATTTCAACCCACCTCAGCATACGAAGGTCTCTCGCCCTTAGCTCTGTAAATACCACTTGGGGCCTCAGGTGAGGGACCCACTCAAAGAAGAAATAGGATAAGATGGATCCATAGCCGAACTGTTTCAGCTCTCCTTGTCGACACTTGGTCAGTTGGTCCTTGAATACCGTAAGTAATGCTTCTGCCCAGTTAAATACTGTAGGTGCCATGGCCTATATAGCATATAGCATGTGTGCTCTGGAAGCCTGATGAGCTCCTTGGCTCCCAGCCACCCTCTGCATAGTGAAAAGAACTGTATAGAGAGGATCGTCCATCACTTCTTTAATGGAAATTTTGTTCCCAAACATTCTGGTACCACGTATGTAGTGATGGTTGATTAATACCTGGGTGGTTACATCCCCTCCATGGGAACTAGTCAGTGAAATAGGAGCACCCCATCTGGATAATCTTGTCAAAAAGTAGATATCCTCTACCTCAATAGTCCAAAAATGAGCTCCCACCTCAAAATATTGCTACTCTGGGTTCTACATATGAAGGATATGCTCCATTCTAGGAGTGCAAAATAATTTTAGGAGGCCACAACCCCTCAATGTAGCTATGCACCCCACATTTCCCTTGGTGAAGGCATCATCATTGTCATGTTGCCTTTCTTTCCATATAACCATTTTTTATCAGTTAGAACCTGCCAAAAAAAATCAGTGGGCTAATTAAAAACATAATCAATCATCAAAATCATTGAAAAAATCTGATTTTTGCTTTCCCATTCAAGTTTCCATACTCACAGCCGACACCGCCTGAATGTCGTTTTCACAGAGTGGTGGCACTACCTGAGTGCAGATAAATATGTGCAGTTCTTATCAGGCACTGCCTGTCCCGTAAGGGGCAAGAGCGGTGCCCATATTTTGGATTTAGGGATTGCCTAAAACTGCCCAAAAACCCCACAAAATAAAAAATGAATGCATTAAAAGGAAAGTCTAAGGTTCATTCATTTACCTAGCTCTGACGATGCTCGAAACAGATGGTGGAATCTCCTGGAATCACTGACTGGAGATCTGGCTCAATTCTCGCCAAAATACTCTCACCAAGTGGTAAATACTACTTCTTATGATTTGGTTTTTACCATTCAAATGACTTTTATATATATTTTTAGGGTTTTTATGTGTTATGTTGATATTTCAAAAAACTATTATTATAGAAACGCCCATTTATATAGTTCATTAAAGTCATTCTTTGAGAGATTAATGATCGTTTTTTAGTCTTACATGAGTAAAAACGGAAATAATGAAGTCTATGGGGAGTTTGTTTTTTACTTTTTCGTACTTCCATAAAACGAAAAAAGTCCCCGAGCATTTGTTTCGACACTTTGGTCACACTCTTAGAAATCAGTATCAAAGTTCTGAGTCTATTTATGATTCTTTTTAGGCTCGTAAAAACTTCTCGTAGAGAAAAAGAAACCTAATGGAGTTTCCTTTAAGCTCTTTTCGGACTCCCTAAATATGAAAAGATTGTCAAGTACTTTTCTTCTTCATACTCGTAACAGTATTTGAACAGTCGTCTCTGTGATGGTAGGTTATCTCTTTTTCGGTTCTAATAGACTATTTACAAAAAATGAACACTCCAGCCAATCATGATTGGAAGATTTCTCTCGGGTATTATTTTATACTTTTTCGGGCCCTAGAGACTAAATCATACGAAAAAGGACCCTTTGGAGTTTTCTTTAGTTTGTTCAGACTCTCTAAACATGAACTACACCAAGTTTCCTTTCATTGGACTAGTTATATTAAAAATTGAAAAACCCTTTTTTGGGAATGAACCCCTCCTTTCTTAGGTGTGTAAAATGTATGAGAATGGACTTGTCTTTGGATAAGCTAAAACAAGTGTTTGTTACCTTCTTTGGACTCATAAAAATGAAAAATAGGCACTCATCAATCATGATGGGGAAATTAAGGGAAGGGAATCATTTTGCAAATCAAATGGTAGTTATGTGTCACCTTTGAACATGGCACATATCTGCATATCATTCAGTCAATTGGGTATTCAGCTGACTTGCAAGTCGATCCACTTTCATGAGTAATGTCACTCCTTTGAGCCTTTTAAAAGAATGCATTGTCCACAATCGTATTGTGTGTCCATCTGTTTCACTCATGCTGCCAAGTCTTTTGTCGTGCCACCTAATGTTCAAAGGAAGTAAGAAGTTTACCTCTACAGTTAAAACATCCTTTGTCTTAGTACATTTGAGTCAGTCCTATGGTTACATTATCTACAACATTCCACAACTTTGTTCCAAGTTTCTTGTCGTCAATGTGGGATTCATCATGACCCTCCTTCAATGAGACTATTCCTGTTGACATCAGCTCATCATCTGGGAAATAGTCTTAGAAACAAGTTTAGTACCTTGAGATCTATATACCTCAATGACAGATTCTCTCGCTTTCGACATAGGTTTACATCATTGACCTTTGATCGAAATATTCCATTGGGTGTTCAACATCAAAACATCTATTCACACTCAGTAGATTGTACTAGGGTACCTTGGGAATCATTGACATCAATGGTGATCTCCCTCTCACTTGTTAACAGTTCACATCATTGGCCAATAATCAAGTGGTTTCTACCATGTTCGACTTCAGAACGTTGTAATCACATGGATAGAATTGCACTTTGTGGAAGACGAGACGAAGACCCTGGGTATTTGTTAAGCACTCATATCTTTCTCCCTAGGTTGAAATGGATTATATTGTATGAAGTACCAGCATGGATAAACATTTGTATGGTCGTGGCTATGCTCAAAATTGTGTCTGTATGACATAAATCTACGTTGTATATCTAGTAGCAATGTCCAAGTTTGAGTCCTCTATCACATGGATCTACGTTGTATTCTAGTAGCCATGTTTGTTTATTCCTCTCGTGGATCTACCTTGTATTGGTTTGCAGCCATGATAAGGTTACATTTACTCATGAGTCAAAGTATTGATGTATTGCATATGCCTACTCGATGATACTCTCTGATCAAGCTGGCTCTTACCTCGAAGTGATAACTTGCTCTATCAAAGCTCTTGCCTATCATATCCCTCTAGCCTCATGCTTTTGGGGGCATTCTATTATACCCAAATCCTGTCACCAACATGTGATAAGATCTCTAACACCTTTATTTGTCCTCAATCCCAAACTTGAAGTGAAAACAGTGCTCTAGATGTTGATCCTACATATAAAACTCCAGCACCGCTCTCACCCTTAACCTTATAAGTGGTACCTTATACAGCACCGCCTGAGTTATGTGGAAAACAGGAGTTGCCACCGCCTTTCACCTTTTTTTTTGGCGCAGTTCTCACCTTGCATCGCTCTATCATAAGGGAGTATAAGCGGTGCCCTTGGTAAAAGGTGAAAAAAAGGAGGTTTCACGAAGCTTCTAGAACAAAATCTTTGTGGCTAGCCTTATCCCTACTCACCTAGGTCATTTAATCTCGAGATCCATGCTTTGTGGATCTCATGGCCACCTAACCCACCTATTTCTCAACCATTCCTATCCCTTTAATCCCTATAAAACTAGGTTCATACTCCATGGTTGGGGGGAGAAGAAAAGAGTAAACTTTGTTGAAATAACATCCTAGCCTAATCCATTAGAGAGCATAGAGAAGCAAGTTGGAGCTATTAGGGATGAGATGTTAGTCTTGTGAGGGAGTGCATCGACACTAAGGTAAAAGGTTGTAAACTCTTTCATTCATCTATTAATGCAAAGTTGGTTCCTTTCCTATATATCTGTTATGTTATAATCTCACATGTGTATTATAAGATTCCTTAGGCACCGATATAGATCTATGGATAGTTTTCTTGTATCTTTGATGTTGATGTGTGTTTGATGTGTTTATGTAGGTCTTCCATCAGAGATCCTATTCCGGGAATTTATAGTTTCTAGGGAAAGTCTTCTGACCTAGTTGTGACTCATTTGTTATGGATCTGAACCATTCAGACCAGAGGAACAGCTTCTGTCCACGGAAGGTGCAATATTCCTGATAATACCAAACTCCAACATTAATAGGAGTTCAGCGAGACACCAATTTGATTCTGCATATCATGGAGAAAAAATAGCCATGTGAACTGAAGCTATTCTAAAAGCTCTTTCAATTTGGGAATTAAAATCGTGGCCCCTATCCAATTCGTGCAGATCAAGAAAGACTCTCAATCCATGTGAAAGAAGACAGCAATAAACATAACGAGAAAATGTTTTCTTCAAATCTAGACCATGATGATTAATAAATACATCGTAGTAGACATTGATATTGGAATTAACAGATGTAGAGGAAGATACCATTACCAGCTGTCAAATAGAATTATAGATGGGAGTGGATGGGAATGATGGTCGACGCTAAGGAAGCAAACCACAATGAATGAAATGAGTTAGGAATTTTACAACCAGGAGTTATATATACATTAAACCCATAGAGTTAACCAACTGTCCGACTAATTCAATGAAAACATATAGGCACATGAAATCCATAAACCAAGTCACCATCATGGCGGATTAGTTCTGTCCATGGATTTCGGTGGGCAGAGATATATACACATTAACCAATACAGCAGCTCACCATGGGCGCGGCTAATTCAGTGTGCAGAAATATTTACACCCATTATATGTTGATTTATCCTAGCCTTTATGTGTTGTATTATGATCCCCTCATTTTAATTGTCCTTAAATCGATAGAGAAAAGTCGAATGTGAACCCCTTGTTTTCAAAGTGTCTTTAAAGCGATATTAAAGACACTTTGAAAATGATTATGAAGACAACACATAAAAGGGAACCACGATACAGACACACATTCCTACGAGTCAATATTAAACTCTATCACATTTTAGATTCTTATTCCAAGATTCAAATATAAAACACACATTTTAGATGCATATTCCAAATAGTCAAATATTAAACACTCCATGGTAACCAACGAGTCAATATTAAACGCTCCATGGTGAAACTAGTTCCTTTGAGGAGGAATGTTTATTTTTTGTAAGTTGAGGATCTATTCTATTGAGTAAAAGTAGTAGTGGTACAAAAAATGTTACAGTTCAAAGACACATTCCTATTGAGAGAAACAAGAAGGTATATCAGTCTTAGAAAGTTTTTCGGACCCTCCCTCAGTGAGGGAAAACAGGTCTATAAAAAGAAGGAAAGTATCATTTTACAAAAAGACATGATGTTCATACTGTAATTCCTAACATGATAAAACCCACAAACAGTAATTCCTGACATGATAAACCCACAGACCCTATGACAAAACAAAAAGAAGCCAATGGAAAAAACCTATTTAAGTGTTGGGGTGGCACCCTAACTATCCTTAAGATGGGTAACTCCGCGGTTTTTGTAAGTTTGTAAGCGGAGTTATGACTCAAAATAGTCTTAGGGGTGTTAGGGTTAAGTCAGAGTCCTATTTTTGTAATAAACCCATGGTTTAAGTCCAGGGTTTAGGGTTTGGGCTGCCCATGGTTGAAGTCCATGGTTTTGTATTAGTGCGCTGTATAAATTGGCACTCTTGTAAATAAGTCAGGTTAGGTTTTTGAATGTAAGAAAGTTAAGGTGAAGCTAAGGCTATTTTGTAAGAGAAGGATAAGTCCCAGCTGAGTGCGTGGACGACCTCTACAGCTGTGTGCACAGAGGGTTTGTAAGTGATTAAGGAAATCTGTAGCTGTGTGCGCAGAGGCCTGTTGCTGTGTGCGCGGCTTTGAGGACTGAAGAGATTTGTAGCTGAGTGCGCATATCAGAACTGTGATTTTGTAGAAAATTTGAATAAAACACAGTTCTGTGGACGTAACCCCTACACTGGGGGTGAACCACGTTATATCTGGTGTTGTGGTTCTTGTGTGATTTCTGTTATGTTCTTTTATGCATTGATAAGTATAGATATCTCTGATAAGTAAGATCGATGTTTAATAAATAGCTTAGCTGTGCATTCCCAGTAAGGGTTGAGCAAGTCATGGTGTTATTTAACTGTGAAGATTTATATATATGTGAACGATTAAACTCTGTGTTAATTGATTATAAATTGATAAAAGCTAAAGGTACAGTAATCTCCCTCTTCTGCTTGCAGAAACCTGATTCTGCGGCATCCCATAGCTGTTTCGGGTGAGATTGCAACCTGTTCGCAGGTTGTTGCCGAAAGGGCCAACACTGTGGGTCTTTTGTTGGTGCGAAGTTAAAGGTATAAAACTTGGGTCTGCCCTATAGCCCAACAAAGTGGTTCCGTTTCTAGTTGAACTCAGTATCTGCGCAAGAGGGTTTTACGTCGTACCTCGAGGGATATGTTTTGGAGACCCTCTATAAAAGAAATCGGTGATTGGTTGGACGAGACTTATCTGAAATTCACTGAGCAAGAAAACAAAGATCCGTGTCGTAGCGCAAGCGACTTTTTACGAAGGTATGTTTTTTGTGATGTTTATGAAATTTTCTTTGGTAGTATCCACATAGAGTTGCACCAGTGGGTATCCAGGTTGGATGAGCGAAGGATGAACTTCTGTGGTGGCCAGTTTCCTGCTTGGACCCCCACAAGAATCAACCTATTGAAAAGAGTAAACAACGGGATCTCTCGCGCTGTTGATTTCTGGACGACGCAAACCCTTGAGGCATTCGTGACAGAATTCGCCATTGACACGAGTACTTCCTTTAGTGAAGCGGAGCAACAGTTCTTCAAAGGACCAAGGGGTAAGTTTTTAAATTCATTTAGTCTGAGGATTAAGATGCTATTAGCTGAAAAAGGAATATTTCTTATTGAATTAGACTGTTAGATTGTGTATTACTAACCTATGTTTGCAAGTGAAAATACCTTCGACGAGCAAAGTGGTTTGCTGCGAAGTGGCAAAAGGTACAAGAGAACTTTTGAGTCATCTACCCTAGGTCCAGACACCAAGTCTACCCCTTTCCGTCCAGCAGCCTCAGAGCCTAAAGAAACCCCTTCTGTTGGAAACCCCCCGGTAACCCCGCAGCGCCGATCTGTTATCCCTAAGAACCCGTCGCAGACCGAAAGTAACCCTAGTACCAGTACTCCTATTGCAAGTCATTCTACCCCAGTAAGTTCCCCCCCGCCTACTTCCCGTCCCCCTCCAACCCCCCCTAGATCTAATATGGCCCACATGACTGATGATATTAAGCTCCCTTTTTTCAAAGGAACTGGATCAGAGGACCTAGAACAGTTCTAGTTTTTATGTGAGGCGGTGTGGACTGCTAAGAACATTACAGACCCAGTTGTAAGAACCGCACAGCTCATTACTTCTTTCAGGGACGGGGCTTTGACCTGGTTCATGAAATTCTCTAGTACTCAGAATCCTTCCCTAGATGATATCAAGGAAGCAATAATCAAAGAGTTTAAGAAGCCCAAATCAGAGTCGCAGTGTATCACTGAATTAAAGGAAATTCAGCAGAAGCAAGGCGAATCAGTGTGGGACTTTGATCAGAGGTTCAAAGTTCTACTTGACCAAGTCAGTTTCACAATTGGACTGGCGCAACACAAGGAATGGTTTATTGCCGCACTACTACCACACATCAAAACTCCACTCATCCAACAAAAGTTGCTGACCAACAAGATGCTCTGGAAATCGTGATGAAGCTTGAGACCGCACCTGTTAAAGATAATTCTGGTATTGCTCAAATCCAAGCACAGCTCACGGTCATGGATCTTGAGCTCTGCAATATGAAAACAGGAAAAACTGGTCGTGAAGCGGCTTGGTGTACACACTGTCGGAAAGAAGGTCACGACAGGGAATAGTGTCCTCTGGTAGGCAATTATCTGAATACTGGAACGCCAAACCCGTTCAATCCCGCTGTTCTATATTGTGAGATCTGTCGGACAACTGGCCAGCATCGCCCAGAACATTGTCATCTGCTCCAGAGGTATGTGCAAGTCCCCAAGAACACCTACTGCAAGTTTTGTAAGTCTGTAGGACATAATGAAGACGAATGTCACAGTTATGACCTTATGCGAGAGTGCACTTATGATGCCTATCGGGTACAAAATGAGGGCCAGGGCAATGATGGCTACGGTTACCGTGGTGGTGCATCCAATAGAGGTGCTTTTGGAGGTCAGGGTCATGGTGATATGGTAGGAAGAGGCAGAGGCCAGGTCATCTGCTACAACTGTAACCAAGCCGGGCATTTAGCTAGAGATTGTCGGAACCCAACTACGACATGTCAGTATTGTTGCGCAGTCGATCACGTGATTGAGCAGTGCCCGCAGCTGATAGCTAAGATTCAGGAAAGAAATGGTGGTCCTACTCAGAATATCCAGATGATTTTCGTCAAGCCCCGACCTGCCGCAGCCATTAACGTTGTTACGCAGAGTGGAGCTGCGACGCACCTACAGAATGCAGAGAAACAACCTGATGAGGTTTGGGTCCCAGAAAAATTCCCAAGTGAACATGAGACAGTCATGGAATCCTGGTGTGATGATGTTTCTCCTAGTACAGTAGTAGTACCTGCATAGCAACATCAGCAGGAGTTGCAGCCGCAAGATGCCTCGCCGGATAAAAGAAGAGTTGATAAGGAGAAAACTATTAATCGTGTCCGAAGAACTAGCAGGGAAATGAGATTGAATGCTCAGATAGGAGGGTATGATATGACTAATGTCATCCTGGATTTAGGGTCAGAATTCAATGTCTTAACCAAGCAAACCTGGGAGAAAATGGGGAAACCTACCCTTGCCTGGTCCCCTATACAGTTGAAGTTAGCCAATCAGCAAAGGATTGTGCCCCTAGGGAGATTCCTTAGTGTTCCAATTGATATTGATGGGGTCAGTACTTTGGCGAACTTTGAAGTTATTGAGATCATCGATGACAGCAATCCCTACCCATCCCTATTAGGAATTGAGTGGGCAGTGGCAAATGTTGCAGTCATTAACCTTAAGAAGAGACAGATGACCTTCGAAGGAAAGGGTTTGAGAGTTATAATACCCCTAGACCCGTCCCAAGGAAAAAGATACACAGAAACACTCAAAGATGAAGATCAGGATGTGTTGGGCCAGATCTATAATATCACCGCGAAGGAAGAAGATTATGAGGATCCTCCTGCCGAAGGTTGGGAGTCTGGTAGCTCCTGTATGACAGACTCTGAGGATGACTTAGAAAGTTGGTAGAACCGATTGTATGAGCTACAGGGACACCGAGGTGCCCAAAGTACCAAGTCCCTCAAAAGGCTTAGTTCGCAGCCAAAGACCTTACCTGCCTCTGATGGTTCGACAGACCCAGAGGAGTCCATTGTGCCATTTTCAAAACAGATACTGGAGTCACAGAAACTAGAGAATCTGGATTCAACGTTAGGAGTCACCAGGTGGACCGCCTATAAGAAGTACTTTCCGAATTGGGAAACTGGTCAGACATCACTTCACCTAAGATTTGTGGATCAATTCCAGAGGGCGCGCAGCAGATTGAATGGGCAGAATAGGCCGCAGGAACATTTGGAGCATTGTTACGGGGCATGGAAACTTGTATTTCGTCCAAAATGGATACCTCAACTTGGTCATACCCAGGAATTTGCAGCCGAAAACTGGCACAGGGAGGTTGGGCCTCGACACGCTAATGTGTCTCGTGATAAAGAAATAACCCAGTCCTACCCTCGCTGGCCGGTACAATATGCTAAAAGAGCAAAGCTCACAATTGGGTCACACAACTTGCCCGCGTATGCTGAAGGTCATTATCATGATGAAGATCCTGATTGTGATGCAGCTGTGGTACTGGTTGCGCCACAGCACAAAAACCGACCGTTGGAGCACTGCCGATTTGGTAGCGTCGGTACTTTATTTTCCTTAACTTCCTGTCCTAAGGAGATCCACCGAAATCTAGTGCCGTGGAAGCAGCATCTCTGCCAGATTTGGTGCCTTCAATGCACATTTATGACCAATTTGATCGATGGATTGTATAAGAAGACACCCAGGCATGGGCAAGTCACATTCTGCAGTTTCACAATTGAACCTATGTCCACCGATCAAGAACTTCAGGACTTATTGAGAGAATTTGGACAGACAGGTCTGCAGAACATTGTTCACCCCCCACCTGCACCTGCAGCATGAGAGGAGACTCTACCTGCACCGCCTCTACCAATGCAAACACGGTCTGCCAGGAAACAGTTCAAGCCTGAAGTTTGTTCTAAGCGGAACGAAGATCGACATAAGCAGTCTGGGAAAACATCGAAGGATCCTGGAATGAATCCTCCTGGGTCGGTAGAAATCCCAAGTGAAGGAGAGGAGAACATTGCACCACGGCGGCCGCCATATGTCCCGCCTCTTCGACTAGAACTTAAACCACCTCGGCGGAACAAGCAGTTCACAATAAGCACCCCTTCACTGCCATTGGGTGTGCAGCTGGTTGGGACCATGACAGGAAAGATAGACTGCCTTAAGTATTCCAACCATGATACAAGTGATCGTGGCAAGTTTCCACAGTTCGCACCAGAAGCATATTTTCATTTTTTCAAGTACGATGAGACTGGGGCGACATTATTAGAAGTCAAACGGTGGGCTGCTGGCTTGGATCAAGCAGGTCTACTGAAGATGCTCGACGTTCCCCATTTTGGTCGCGGCACACAAGTGACCATAGTGGTCAAGCAGTTGCTAGCGCTTGTTCATGACAGCCACCTATGGATAGGAGACAAGACAATCCCTATCAATGGCGAGCTCATCCAGAGGATCACTGGTTTACCAATAGCAAGCCCTAATCCGGCGACCGAATTTCCATCCAAGCATGAGGATACGAAGCTCGCACAAGCCATGAAGGAACGCTTCGGCCTAACAAAGGGAAAACGTGGGTATCACACTTCCGCCATTCAGGAACAGCACATTCGCTTTGTAACGGAGATTTTAGCCTGCAAAGTCATACGGAAGTGCAAACCAACTGAAGTACTTGCCCCAGTTATCCGAATTGCTATCAATTGCACCGAAGGTTACAACTACAACTGGGCAGAATATATTGCGAAGGAATTCCTGGAAGACGCTTGCAACGCGCAGGAAAAAGGTAGGCCCTTCCATTACTCATGGTTGCTCATCCTCATCGCTCTGGTAGGATGTCAAGAACCTATTGAGGCACAGTTTTCTGCGGCACCAGAGCACATGCCTGGCGTAGCCAGGTACGCATCGCTGTGGGTTTCACAGGATAAAGCACACCAACAGATGAAAAATTATGTATTTTCTTTCTATATAATGGATATCCAGTTTCAGATCGCAAAAACCCCACAGCTCAGTAATAAGTTGTTCTCTCAATATGATGGCGCAACCGCCTTCAGCGCCGACATGCATCATACTTTCATACAGGATCGTGCAGATCCATAGCACCAATGGTTCAAGCTACCATATGTAGTCACTGAGGGTGATATCCGGGTAGTAGTTCAGTACTGGCCGGTTGAATGGTTGAAATATGTAGGGAAAAAACCTCACATTCCAGTCCCCATAGCTACTAATGTGGGCGCAAGCCCTAGTCACCAGCAACAGCAAGGTCCCCTGGAAGACAGCGAGGAACAGACTGAGTCGCAGCAACATGACAGCAACTAGGGTGGATAAGTGGACATCAATGAAGAAGAAGGATAGGACTCGGTCAAGACTACTCTAGACCCTAATAGGCAGGATAAGCTCAAGACACAGGAAGTAGAGGAAGTGGACAAACCGCAGCCCCGAAAGAAAGCGAAGGCATCAAAGGAAAAGAATATCGACAACACACCCAGCTTGATAAGTGAGGAGCTTGACGAGGCTTTGTCGAAGTCCACAGAAGTTCTTACCAAGAAGTGGTCAAAATTTGCAGCTGTACATTTGGGTTCCATCAATGGTGTCACACAGCACATATCAGAGCTGAAGGACTTAGCAGCACAATCGGTAACCAGCACTATAACCAGCAGTACCCTGGGAAGTGCGCAACCCAAATTAAGGCAATGGCCAGCCCGACAAAACAAGGGCCAAGTATCCACCACTACCCTCATCACAACTAATGTAGCGTCTCGCGCAGAGATGAGCATGACAGTAGGAATTGATTACACCAAAATTTCCATGCTAGAACTACATCTTTGCTAGTCAGCTATCGCAAAGGAAATCCAGGCCCGAGACCATTATTCATAGATACAGTTGGACGATATCAGGAAGCAGAATGATAGCCTTGTAGCGCAACTGGAAGCCGCAGAGCAGCGAAAAAGAGACGCAGAACGTAAGCGAATTACATTGGTCCGAGTTTTGGATGAAACATGTTGAAGTCTCCCTGACTTCGACGTACAGCTGGCGGAAGAGCCAGAGCAAAGATTAGCCAGGTTGAAAGACTATGCACAGCAGTCGCACAGTGAAATAGAGAAGCTCAAAGCAGAACATGACGCTCAGATTGCGGAGCTCCAACTTCGCATCAAACCAGAAATCCCCCCAGAGGTTAGGGAGCAGCGTCGAGCAGATATTCAGGCCTCCGCAACAAAAATCTCAGATATTATGAGCAGCGCAGCCAAGCTGCTAGAAGACACTGTAGAGGCATGGACCACCCTGCAGGAACACCCAAAAATTGGACAGCTGCGAGAAACCATTAGGCAGCGACAAGCAGAATTGGACACAGTGAAAGCGCAAATTAAGACTCTGCCGCCTATGGAGAAAATGCTGAAGGTCAAGCGAAGCAATGAACTTCAGCAGGAAATTGAGTCATGTAGGGAAAAAGCAACAGCAGTGGAAACTAACATGCAGCCACATATCAGCGAAGCTTTCGAGTTGAGTACTGCTGCAGACGCCCAACTCAAAGTCCTAAAATAATATGATGCATATGCGCAGAAACAGGCTGGGGAAGCATCAGCAGAGTATTGCAGGAGTTGAGCGAAAAAGAACAAGCAGCTGACAATATTATGCGTGGCCTCAACAAGTGGTACACCCTCTTCGCCGACAAAGTTCGTGGACTAGAAGGACAGCAGAGTGTCCCGAGACGAGACACTGGTGAGTCTTAGGGGCCTGTTGGGGCGCGCACCCTAACGGTCCTTAAGATGGGTAAATCCACGGTTTTTGTAAGTTTGTAAGCGGAGTTATGACTCAAAATAGTCTTAGGGGTGTCGGGGTTAAGTCAGAGTCCTATTTTTGTAATAAACCCATGGTTTAAGTCCAGGGTTTAGGGTTCGGGGTGCCCATGGTTGAAGTCCATGGTTTTGTATTAGTGCGCTGTACAAATAGGCACTCTTATAAATAAGTCAGGTTAGGTTTTTGAATGTAATAAAGTTAAGGCGAAGCTAAGGCTATTTTGTAAGAGAAGGATAAGTCCCAGCTGAGTGCGTGGACGACCTCTGCAGATGTGTGCGCAGAGGGTTTGTAAGTGATTAAGAAAATCTGTAGCTGTGTGCGCAAAGGCCTGCTGCTATGTGCGCGACTTTGAGGACTGAAGAGATCTGTAGCTGAGTGTGCAGATCAGAACTGTGATTTTGTAGAAAAGTTGAATAAAACGCAGTTCTGTGGACGTAACCCCTACACTGGGGGTGAACCACGTTATATCATGTGTTGTGGTTCTTGTGTGATTTCTGTTATGTTCTTTTATGCATTGATAAGTATAGATATCTCTGATAAGTAAGATCATTGTTTAATAAATAGCTTCGATGTGCATTCCCAGTAAGGGTTGAGCAAGTCACGGTGTTATTTAACTGCGAAGATTTATATATATGTGAACGATTAAACTCTGTGTTAATTGATTATAAATTGATAAAAGCTAAAGGTACAGTAATCTCCCTCTTTTGCTTGCAGAAACCTGATTCTGCGGCATCCCATAGCTATTTCGGGTGAAATTGCAACCTATTCACAGGTTGTTGCCGAAAGGGCCAACACTGTGGGTCTTTTGTTGGTACGAAGTTAAAGGTATAAAACCTGGGTCTACCCTATAACCCAACATTAAGGTTTGTGGAATGGCTCCTCAATGATGGGGCATCCAAAGTTGGTGGAAATTAGATCTCTTGGGGTGTCCTTGGAATCAGAAGAGTCGTCATCACTGGAGTAGTCTGCATCTTCACTCCTGGAGGATTCTTCATCTTCACCGTTGGCTGCTGCAATTTTGTGGGTTGGAGGTTGTTTAACCGGGAGAGGGGATGTCTTCCTTGCCATTTCCGAACTGGGAGTACATTTACTTCCTGAGAGGGATTTCATTCGACTCTGTGGAGGGGGAGGAGGATGTTCATAGACCATGGGTACTATCGAGGAAATAATGGAGGATGTTGGTGTAGAGGATAAAACAAGGGGGCGGTGGGAGCCAAGGGAACAACATGTGTAGGAGGTGGAGGAGGGACGCCATCATGAAGAGGTTGAGAGTGGAAGCGAAGAAGAATCTGAATGAGGATATTTTTGATAACTTAATTGTTTCTATGACACTCAAGAGTGCGACCAAAAAAATTGAGGGAACCAGAGAGTTCATCCTCCCAATCATTGAACATGATATGCATAGCAACGGGGATGTCAATACCGAAACCATCGCTACTTTCCTGAGCACTGAGCAAAGCAAGGTAATCATACTGTGTGCCTCTCCCTGTACGTCTATGGCAAGGAGTTCCTCTTTGAATATGAGACATCCTGGGGAGAAAAAAGGAGGCAGTGAGCTTGGAACCAGGGGTGGAGTTGCAAAGAGCCAGATGACCGAGAGAGTGCGGAGAGCAGAGCTGGGAGAGTGCGAAGAGAAAATGGCAGGGGTGATAGGGGAGGCAAGAATTAATCCTTTGGTGCATCAGTCGATGCACCAAGGAAACTCATTAAGAGGATCCCGCAGTGAGGTGATGGTCGCATACCTTCTCGTAGCCAAGAGGTCTCCACGTCTGAGAGAAAATTTAATACGTGCAACCATAGATACAGATGACATTGGGTTGACATCAGGAAGATGATGGGGTGGCCCTATCATCTTCCTCTGTGGTTTTCTTTTCATTGTTGTCACCCACATCCAGGTTTTTGAGGAGAAATGTTATAAAAGAATCATTGAGATAATTTCATACTACTTCACATAGCCATATGCCAGTTGACACGCATATTCCAAAGAGTCAAAATATATATCAAATCATTTCATACTACTCCACTTTATGTCATAAAGAAATCCATATTGTATATATATATATATATATATATATGACATGAAATATATGAAACGATTAATAAGTCATAAAATTTAGTGTATGAGATGATTTCAATGATTATTAAGTGGATATTTCCCCTCATATATAGTCTCACCAAAATTTTAAGTGAATTTTGAAAAAAAATTGTTGTTGTTTTATTAAGGGTTTTGTTAAAGTGTGAGGTGAATATTAATTCTCATAATAATTATTTATTAATATTTTAGTGATAATTTTTAAAGTGTTATATATATATATATATAATATTGAACAATGGCTAGAAAATATAAGTGCATAGTATATATCTAAAGGTAAAGAAAGAAGATATTCTCAAACAATTAAGCCGTCAACAACTCTTTATAAGGTAAGTTCCATCCATTACTTGCCTCTAGAATTATATGAATCATATCTAGATAAACACGAAGATCGACAACTCAAATGTATCATTATCCTTCAATTTGGAATTGATACATTTCCATCTCTTGCTACTATTGCTAAGTCTAACTCACACCTACACGACGTGGTGGAAAAAGACAAATCTAAGAATTCCCAGCCAGTATCTTTTGACTAGGAAAAGAATCAAAACTATCCATGATGTCCATATTAGTGTCGTAAAAGCTATCCATGATGCCCATATTAGTGTCGTAAAAGCTATCCATGATGCCCATATTAGTGTCGTAAAATTTGGATTAAATGTTTTAGTGTGTATGTATCTCCCTATTTTGTCATTTTGTTGTATTGTTGATACTCACCATAATACTTGTGGATGCAATGGTTGGTCTTTTTCAAGCCCCTCTTCGTGATGGCCCCACGTTTGCAACCATTTACCCCAAGTATTCTATGTCTCTTGAAGAACCCTATATTTATGACATGTTGAAATCCTACATTTTCCATGTTAGATTTGATAGGTATGTTAATTCTTGGATGATACAAATCAAAAGTGTGAATGTCCTTTGGTTTTTAATTGATACCTTGCCCCCTCTTACTACTACTACTACTAAGTCTACCTCGTGTTTGCACAATGTGGTGGAAAAAGACACATCTAAGAATTCCCAACCAATCTTTTGATTGGACTGGCATTCCTTATCCAACTTCATAGTAAAACAAGTATAAATATGTAAGAACCTTATGGTTCAATAATTATCTCATAAGAAAATAAATAAACCATTACCTCTTCAGATATCATAGAGATATCTGTCTTTTAAATTGCCTAAACTACATTTGTGTCAGGACGAAATTTTCCATACTTTTAGATTGAAAGGATTATGAATCCAAAACCCTAGAAAAGGTTATTAGGATGAGATTTTGGGATATGTGTTAATGCATGATCATTAAGGGGAGCATACAAATTTTCCTACATGTAAAAAAAGAAATCAGATATATGGTAGAAGATTAATGAAAGTTTCAAAATATCCATCAAATCTTGCAACAAATTTGATGATTCTCTCTTCACCAAGAGAAGGATTGGGGTCTATAAAGAAACATCCATCTGGGTAAGAAAATTTTCTTTCAGGAAGAAACCTCCCTACTACTCCATTTAGGAGGTATTCATAATATTTGAAAATGAAAAGGGAATATCTCCCTTTTAGATCATCATTTATTAGTGATTTTATAGCTAGTTTTCTTTTGTTTGGATTGTTAGTTTTATATTATACTAGGAGGGGGGGTGAATTAGTAGAAACACACATATCAAATTATTTTCACAATTAAAAATTTCTTACCAAACAACACTTTTTGACAAAATTAAGCACAATTGTGCATAAAGACTAAAGAATAATTAAATGTATATCTACAGATAAAATGAATTATTACATCAGTGGGAGAATGCAATATCCAAACATGAGCACCAACTCATTTCAGGTATCACCCTGATCCTCGAGTACATTCTTTTGTTTATAGCTACTAACCTACAATAACTTTGATCTGCACCAGCACAAACTCACGAAATTCAGGAACCAACTTGAACAGGAGTTTTTTTTACTATGCAAACTGCGACTTATAACAGCCAAACACCAACCTATGGATAATTGCAACCTTCAATGGTTTCTTCATATTCAACTGAATGGATGCACCCATGCCCAAAATTATATTTACCAGCTCCAACAGGAATGAGGCTCCAGCCTCCTAATTATATTTGCCAGCACCAACTGGAAGGAAACTCCAACCCCCTAAATTTGTTTTACTAGTTGCAACTAGAAGGAAACTGCAACTTCCTCTTCCTTGCCCCGTTCAACCTCCTTGAGATATAAATAAGAAAGTAAAAAAAATAACTATAAATTACCTTATCTGAATACTGCAACTGTTGTAATCCTTTTGATCTATATCTTGCTTCTGAATATCTATGCCAAGACAATCAGTTTCCAAAACTGGAATGTGTGATTATGATTGTGATATATTTGAACTACATGTATTACACAGACTGCAAACACTAATTTATCTGCATTATATGTGATATGGGTCTGTATTTATTAGTGTTTTGAACTCACTTACTTTTTGGATCTGCAGTCTACATATTTCACTAAGTAAGAACATCACACATCTTGAATATGAGTATCCTTCTATATAGCACACTTCTTGTTGTTCATCATCTTCTAATTTGTGCACCATGGCTTCGCTGCATAAAACTCTTTCTACGATCAACAAGATTGATACCCTAAGAAAAAAGGAAGCTTTCCCGAAATTGATTATCTTCTTGTCTTCATTATACAAGATTACTTCAACACATTCATCTCTTTCTTATTTATAATATTTCTAACTCAAAATATGTGTCCATTTGTTGAATGTTAATATCCTTGAACAACTCCCCCAATTATTTGTGTCTTCATCAAGTTATGATTTGCATCATTTTGCCACTTATCACAAACCATATTTGTGGGGTTCGACGCACATATGCCAACTTAATTTGGGGACTTTTGCACACAAGTTTATCTATCATATTCTTCATCATAAATCCCATGCCAATTGCTATTTTGTTTTGGGAATTTTACACACAATTTGTTATCTCATTCTTTTCTACGTAAGTCCCATACCCAAGTGTTATTTGTGCACATCTGTCATTTTCCATATTCTTCTTTCTATATTATTATATGCATACATATGACCAATATCACAGTGAGATTTTTTCTCTTTCTAGACTTCTACATTCTTCTATATGCATTTCTTAAAACTATCCTTATGGTAAAGAAGTCTTCATCCTCATTGATTTATTCTATAACATTTGTTGTGTTCGGGTACACAGGGTACTCCCAAAAGACTGAACAACAAGAGAAACCACTCACACAAACAGATCAGATATCGAGACATTGATGTTTTGACGTGGTTTAAACCCTCGAGGGGGAAACACTCCATGGCCCCATCCAAATAGCTACTTAAGGAAGTTTATTATGCAAAAGAAAGAAAGTTACAAATGATCTTCTCATAATCGACCAAATAGCCAATGACCCTCCATGCTCTTTAAATAGAGATCACGGACCAATCGGGTGTTAAGTCATGGATCAAGGGTAGGTATGATCTAAGAGAAGTTGAACCGTCGGATCACTCTATGTCTAGAACATATTGTGATCGTCGGATCACTCTATGTCTAGAACATATCGTGACCGTCGGATTAAATATTTACAAATGCATACTAATTCATACTAAAGAAACATACTTTACCTAACAGATATAGTACACAAGTTGATCTTAACTAACTCCTAAGTGTCTAAATATCCTAACATTCCCCCTTAAGAACAACTTGGAATAGGATTGAATTATTTACAAAAGTGACACTATTAGGAGAAGGAAGGAGGCATTAGATCCTATCCCCCCTTAATGACAAATTCCTGAACTCCTAACATAGATCGAAGTTTAGAAAACTTCGCTTATGTAAGAGACTTGGTGAAGATGTATGCAACTTGATCATCTGTAGGGAAAAAGAGCATTTCAAGAACACAATCATGAACAAGATTTATGATGAAGTGCATATGTAGCTCAATGTGTTTTTTGCATTGATGTAGAACTGGATCTTTGGTGAGCTTGATGGCACTTTGATTATCGCACCAAAGTGGAGTAGGCTATTGTTGCTCGAATCCAAACTCTAAAAGGATCTACCAAAGCCATAAAACTTCCTGAGTGGCATTAACTACAACTCGATATTATACCTCTGCTGAAGAAAGATAAAGAGCTTGTTGTTTCTTACAATCCCAAGTGACAAGTCTAGATCCCAGACTGAAAACATAACATGTAGTATAATTTCGATCATCAGGATCACCAGCCCAATCTAAATCAATGAAACCAACCAACAAAGGTTTCCCCCTTGTACTGTAATGAATCCCAAACTGAATTGTACCTCGAATATATCAAAGTATTATTTTTGTTGCTTTCCAGTGACTTTCATGAGGTTTTTGCATATAATGGGAAACATGACCAACGATAAAGGAAAGGTGAGGATGGGAATGAGTCAAGTATAAGAGACTACCAACAAGCTGACAATACAAGGTGGCATCTACTTCAGGTGAAGTACAAGGGGTGGAAAGTTTGACTCTAGACTGGAAGGGAGAAGGGGTTGGTTTACAATCTTCCATGTGAAAGCAACGAAGAAGGTCACCAACATACTTAGACTGGGAAAGAAAGATGCCTTCTTTGGTTTGAAATACTTGGAGACCAAGAAAATAATGAAAATTTCCTGAGTCTGGCATTTCAAAAATTTTCTTAAGACTGGATTTCACATGGGTTAAAAGCTTAGGGTCACTACGAGTAAGGATAAGATCATCAACATAAAGAACAAGTATGATGATATCGTTTCCTACTTTCTTGGTATAGACATTGGGGTCAGAATGGAATCTAGAAAAACCAGTGTCAAGTAGAAATCTATCCATTTTGGCATACCAAGCTCTAGGAGCTTTCTTAAGGCCATATAAGGATTTCTTAAGGCGACAGACAAGGCTAGAGCTATTCTGAACATATCCAGGAGGTTGTTCCATGTAAATTTCCTCCTGTAAATCATGATGTAAGAATACATAATTGACATCCATTTGATGGAATTCCCAGTTATGTAAGGATGCAAGGGAATGAACAAGGAGGATGCAGTTCATTTTTGTGACAGGGAAAAAGGTTTTATTGTAGTCAGTCCCTTCAACTTGGGAAAAACCTTTGGCAAATAACATTTCCTTAAGTCTTTCAACACTTCCATCTGATGCATACTTAGTTCTATAGACCCATTTATATCTGACAAGTTTTCTTCCTTTTGAAATAGGTACAATATCCCAAGTATCGTTCTCCATTAAGGAACGATATTCTTCATCCATAGCTGCTTCCCAATCTAGAATTCCCGAAGATTCCACAAAAGGTTATGGATCATGATTCTCATAAACTTGAGCCAAAATAGAAGAGGCTCGCTAAAATTGAGAATGTGTTCGACGTTGATCTCTAGGATCACCGACAAGATCAGCAGCTGCTTCACATGTTGAACGGACCCATCAAGGAAGAAATTGTGTTGGTGCAACTGGAGGAATGTGAGCAGGAGGAGGTGTATTTTCATCCTCACTATCATTATCAGAAACTAGAGTTGGAAATATGTCAAGGATGTTGGAAGTATAAGAATCCACAATCGTCGAATCAGGCTCGTAGACCAAAGATGGCACAATCGTCGAGTTAGGATTGTAGGCCAAGATATTTTCATTAAATTTAACACCTCTTATAATGATTATATCATGAGAATGTGGTTGAAGAATTCTGTAACCTTTTACATCTTCAGAATATCCAAAAAATATGCACTTTTCACTTTTAGGTTGCAATGCTTTATGTTTTTCATCCGGAATTTGAGCCCATGCTTCACTACCAAACACACAGAAGTGACTTACATCTAGTTTAATTTTACTCCATGCTTCGTCCGGTGTGATACCTTGAAAATATTTAGTGGGGGTGCAATTAACTATGTAATTTGCATAATTTATGGCTTCAACCCAAAATTGAAGACTTAGTCCCTTAGATACATCAATTAACCATTTATTTTAAAGTGCGGTTCTTTCTTTCAGCTACACCATTTTGTTGTGGTGTATATGGAACAGTGTGTTGTTGTTGGATTCCTTGTTTAGTGCAGAAAATAATGAACTTTTTGTTAACATATTCTCCTCCATTTCCAGATCTTAACTTAATAATTTGATGACTAGATTATTTTTCAACAAGGGCCTTGTAGGCCAAGAACATGTTAAATAATTCACTCCTAAGTTTTAGGAAATAAACCCAAGTGGGTCTGGAGTAATCTTCAATGAAAGTTAAGAAATATTTGAAACCAGAAAATGAAGCAGATGGAAGAGAACCACACAAGTCACTATGCACAAGCTCCAAGGGAACCGAGGCGTGCCAAGAAGCACGTTTGTCAAAACTGCCCCAATGATGTTTTCCGAGTACACTACTAGAACAAACACCATCCCTACAAGATACCATCGGAAGACCTGTCACCATATTTTATTTACATAGTTGTTGCAATGAACGATAATTTAAGTTACCAAATCTCTCATGCCAAAGTTTTCTCAAGTTATCACTATGAGCAACAAAAACTGAAAGAAAAGGTGATGACCCAAAGTTGTTAAATTTGTACAACCTGGTAATATCATCAACAATTCCAGTAGCTAGGACATGTTGAGGATTTTTAAATTCCTTGATTACAACTTGGTGAGGTGTAAACGTTAAAGTTTTACCCTCACCAGAATGAGTGATTTGATAGACTAACAATAAATTGCAGGAAATTCTTGGAACACATAGTACATCACTAAAATGACAATTTTCTACTAGAACTGTTCCAGATACTACAACAGTTAGAGATCTATCATCAACAACAAATATTTGTTTGGTGTTACATTCATGCATAGTAGAAAATATGGATTGATCCTTATCCATATGATAAGATGCTCCAGAATCAATGAGCCATTCATTTTGAGTAGAATAAGAATATGCAGTATAAGAATAACCAGAAGCAGAAAGTGCATGTCCATCAGAGGTATGTTCTGAAGATGAATCTAGGCTGATGTGGTGCTTCTTCATTGATGCTTCCAAGGCTACCATATTCTTGAAACACTTAGATTCATCATGATTATCTTTCTTGCAATAGTTGCAATGATGCTCAGTCTTCTTTCTTTTTGGCTTGGATCCTTTGTCATTTTTTAAAGAAGGAGTTGACTGAGAGGGTTTGGGACCCTTGTTTGTATTAATATTGTGAAAGTTTTGTTTCTTAGGAGGCTTGGAATTTTCTTTTTGTTGGGACAATAAGGATTTCCTAGGTGTATCTGCATTGCTAATCATTCCAATATGTATGAGATTATCTTTCTCTCTAATCAAGGAATCACAAAAGGATTCAAGACTAGGCTCTTGATAGCTAGCTGGATTCAAGGATTATTTCATGGAGTAAAATGTAGATACAAAAATAGAATATGTAGGTCCAAGTTTGGAAAGAATATGATAAAGACATTGTTTGTCTTCCCTCTTAATTTTGCATTCTTCACATAAGAGTCTAAGAGTTTTGTACTTTGATAAATAATCTTGGATGCGTGAAAATTCACTTGGATTTACAGAAATCAACTCATTTTTGAGTTGATGACCTCAAATTTCATTGTGTTTACCAAACACAGCTTCCAACTTATCACAAGCTTTATCAAGTTCATCAATTCCAGATATGTGGAATCATAAATCAGTAGAGATTAACATCCCAATCAATCCACAAGCTTCATCACATTTATTTTCCCATTTTATTTTCTTATCATCATCAGGGGGTTCTTTATTTCCCTGAGGTAATTTTGAAAAGTCCCATACTTCATAGAACATCCTCCATACGAGATTTTCATGGAAAGTAGTTGGAACTAGTAAATAGAATATCACAAGGGGAGGCCATACCATAAAATAATGGATGAAAAACAGAAACCAATGGTCTAGATGTGAAGAGCTCAAAAAAACAGATGGTTTCAAAAAAATGGCACTGAAAACTGACTCCATACGATGAAGTTATGCTTGATGAAAGAAAATGTTGAAGATGTCCCCAATAGTGACGTGGCAGATAGAAAATTGACCAACTAAAAAAAGAACCCTCCTCTTCCCAAGATGAACCTTTGAAAATCACTTTACAAGAAAGTTGCTTTAAGTGAATCACTTTTATTAAATAAGTTATTTCACTTTTACAATGATGTTACTTTTAAATAGTGCAACAAACAAAAAACTAAAAGACTTAAGCATCAAAACCCCAAATTTTAACAAAAATTTAAAATTTTGAAAAACATAAAATGCTGAGACTACAGTTTACTAACAGCTAATAGTTAGCTATAAAAGAAACAGTTTCCAAATTAGTTTATACATAATCTTGATTATAGCATTCTAATTTTTGATACAAGGTTAGGTTTAACTTGTGCAATAATTCTTCTTTCAGTTTGGTGATGAGTTTTTATTTACAACAAGTAGGTGGAACTGTTTTTGGATTCCGGGGCTTACTTACCATTTAAGCTAACGTAGAAAACTTACTTCTTCTTACAGGTTTTACAGGTATGAATGATCGAGTAACATCTTTAATTTCATAAAGCATCCAGCAATATTTCTATTTGCAAAATAATAAGCTTAGTAAATAAGTTGTTATATATCAAGCTACTTCTGTCAGGTAAAACAGGTAGTTTTGTTTTCAATTATTCTTGTAAATGAAGTACATGTAAATGAGTTTCTTTCTTAAATGTAAGTAGCAACAGTAAATACTTCCCTTGGTTCACAACTTGTGATCTTTGTTGTAAGTTACTTCTACTTTAGAGTGCATACCTATAATGCTATAATAATTGTCTAACAGTATTATACATTATCAACTTATAGTATTCGTATAACCACCTGCTTGGTATTTATCTTCTGAAATGAAGATTACTGTTTGTAAATTTCTAAACATTACAGTGAAACATGTAGTTCTAAGGACTTATATTCTAGTGGGATTATTCCCATCCAGTTTCTTATTTTTCTATAATACTTCTCTTGCATTAAGTTACTACCTCAAACTGTTTACTGAAGTGGATGTTTTCAAGAAAGATCGACTTCCCACACCATGCTAAGCATTTGAAAATCCTAAATCCATTTTACTAATCAAAGGCATAGTGAAAAATATTAGTACACACTATGTTTGAGAAATATAACCAAAATCTATTAAATCTCGTTGACCTGAGCTATGTAAAAGGATTTATAGAAGTGTTTTCTTATTACGCTTAGCCAACTCATAATTTTTCCACCAACTGTTTTATTAGTTTCTATGAAACTCTCAAACATGCATAACCTATCTTGTTTATTAGACATACAAGTTTAGAATCAAATCAAAGTTATAAACCAGTAACATTAATAGATTTCATGATTCTACTACTACTATGTTGTGCAAATTTATAATGTCACAACATGACTGTTGATAGCAACAAGATTAGCCAGGAATAGACTATAAGGATTACTATATAATGAATATTATAGTTTGCTAGGTGGTTAAAAGCCTTTTACTTGGTATCTCCCAAAGTATCATATGATTTCTACATAAACAAAGTTACGATAAGCACAAGGCTTACCAATATTCATAAATGTAATATCGATTCTATGATGAAATGGATATATGGTTAATGATAATCTAAAGCTTTCAAGCATGAATTACTTTTAGCAAACTAAAGTTAATAATGTTGCATCGATTGCTAGGTCAACGTATAGCTTAATATGGATAAACATGGTAATTATAAAGTTCACGTTATAACTTTGATATTGTAAAAGAATGAGGCATTAGAATCACTCCATCGATTGGTTTAAGGGTAAGGTTTTGTATTATAAAACATAGGTATACAATCATTATAGTTCCGAACTACATGATGACCATATCTTAGACTTGTCAATGATCCGAGAGTTCATGGTTCTATGCCCAAGATACAGCATGATGATACATATATAAGATCGTGGAACTTTATAAACATTTGAATGAATATAAAACTTGCATGAATGTTCACAGATTATAATATAAATCATTGTAAATCATTGCATGCAGGTGACTATTGCGATGACCCACTGCATGGTTAAAATTTAAGTGACCACGTGGTTTCTTCTCGGCCAAGTGTTGGAAGTATAAAATTCATTGTAACCCTATTCTTTGTTATTCACCTCCGTGCTTCTCAGGCCTTCGGGCCACTCTGCAACTGTTTCCATGGCCTCCATGTTACCCTACTGTTTAAAAGATGAGCTCCGAGTCCTGGTTTAAATTCTTTCAGTTTCCCTTCTTCGTTCTCAGACTCTTGTTGTGCACTATGAGTTTTACCTTTGCATGAGTTTGTAGAGAGACATGACTTAAGGCTTACAGCCTGGCCTGTGAATGGCTTCTGGCTCATTCCTTTGTGGCCTACCTGCAGGGATAGTTTAAAAAGTTGCTTGCTGTTGTTACAGCTTTGTCCTCGTCGTAGGGTTTCGAGAGTGTTGTTCTCATGCTTTGCATTGTGGTGACAGTTCCAACTTCGTTGTCTAGTCCTTGCTTGGCTGTTGCTCAAACTTCTTCTTGCTGCTACTAGCAGTGGCATGTGCATGCATCTATATCGTCTCTGTCACAGGGAGTATGAAGGTTTGGCTCTTTGTCTCGCTAGTGGCGGTGCTACTGTTTCTTGGTGGCTACATAACTTTCACTTCCAGGTATGAAATTGCTTTTAAAAAGTTTTAAGACTTAAACCTTAATTCAGAATACAGTATGAAGCACATTTTAATTATCGTGGTTTCTCCAATGTTGCAGGTAATAGTTTGCACCTCTCTTGGCAGCTAGAACATTCGAGTAAAGGATGACACTCTGGCTATGGGTAAGCCCTGGTTAACCAATGGCCTTCCATGCTTGTTTAGTCCTTAAGGAACAGTTTTTGGTTGGAAAGTTACAGCCTGCTAGTTACCCTTCATGGGTTATTGTTCTTCGGTCTACTTGTTTATTTTTTTTTGTTAAACCCTTGCTTCTAGCAGGGTACTCCGGCTCAAGCCGTGACTTGTAAATGTTGTTTTAATTATTTTTGTATACTGTTATGTTAATATATCTTGTGGCCTGTCAAGCCATACTCTGTTTAGTTCTAAAGCATAGAGATTATCTCTTTTGAGCTCAAACTCAGTTAATTTTTATGCTCTTAATGTAATTTTGTAAACTAGGGTTTTTACCCTTATTCGACTGTGTAATAGAAATATTTTACTGTTTAAATTTTTCTTGCATTAATGGTATTAATATAATTAATCTGTTATTCCATCCTATTATAATTATTTATTTACAAGCTTGGATATTTGAGCAAGTGTTTTTCCTGTAGGTGACCTGTGTATAAAATAATTTCTTTATTTTATTCTTTAAGTTTTAGTTCAATAATAATTTTTAATTTAATTATTGTTATAGGTATATAGTGTTATATTTCCAATGTTATCTTTCACTATCCTTAAAGGACTGTAATAATATGCAATAGTTTTATTGTTCAAAATAATAAATAATTCATAACCTTGGATTATTGTTTAACTTATTATTATTTACAATGTTAATGCTATGAGGGTTTCGGCCCTATACTTTCTTTTATAATTAACTTTTGTTTATATTATTTAAAGGTTTTAATTCTTTTATAAATAACATTATCCAATGTTATTTATGATCGTATTCTAATTGTTTTACTGAATAAAAAATATAGTTAGGTTTATTATTATTCTGTATTACCATGTTCTACATTGTTGTACTAAATTTATTTATAGAAAATAACTATACTAGTATTACCCTACTTGAAATATGATCATTTGTAGATATAGTTAGATAATATGAACAATAAAATAAACTATGTAAAACAACTTTATTCTTTCTTCGCATAAATAAATGAGTGCTTTATCTAAGTTAATTCTTTTGCCTCTGTTACAGGTTAATAGTATAATTTTATAGAATAAAGTACTACGTAAAAGTAATGACTTATTTATTTGAATAACTTGATAATATAATAACCAGCTATCTGTAAAGCATTTGGCTATTTCTTTTTCTAGCATTTTTACAACAACAATCTAGCTAACAATAAACTTACTACTAGGATATTGTTCTTCTCTGATAACAACTACATACAGAAATAAATTATTCCAATATTCTAAAATACATAATAACTCTATTCATTCTAGATTTCTATCATATCCTTCATCTATTTTAAAAATATACTGCCTGTGCAAGAGTACGGTCCGGTCCATTCTAGACGTGGAAAAACACAGGTTAGGATTATTTTTCATCAATTACAGATTCAATATTTCAAATAACTAAAGGATTACAATCTCTATCAGTTCACTACTAAACATTTAATCATTCATTAATCATTCAGTCTTAGATATAAACTTTTAACACAGTAAAATAAAAAACTGTAGAACCTATTTAAGTTGGACAACAACAGTGTTGGGAGGTCATTCCTCCATACCAACTCCTAGAGAGCTCTCAAACAACATATTCTCAGGACCCCTGAGCCTATTCTTGGTCTCCTTGGCTGAGAACTGGTGGAGCAAGCAACAAAATACTAGTCCAATGACTGAGTAATCACTCTGCACTCAGCAGTAAGATCCTTTAGCTGAAAAGCTGCACTAGATCACTTTCTGTAGTTTACCCCTCAAACACCTTCCACAAAAATCCCTTCCCAATGAAATCCTATGAAGTACATTGACCTAAATGAACACTTCCTTGGAATGAGCAACCTCAGCTCTCTTCAATGGGCATTTTTATTAAGATTGCCTAGGTCTTTTTGGGTCAGTTGTCATTAATTGAGCCACCAGCTCTGATCCCACTTTCTTGGGGAATCATGACCCCAAATGTAGGGAGGTTGCCACCTGCAACATTGGAAGGGTTTGAGGATGCTGCCACTTGTCTATTTGCTCTCCACCCAGTCTCCTCCACCAACTTGACTAATAAACATTATTTTAACAACTCTCCCAAGCTGTTGTCTCCACTTTTATTTATTTATAATTAAAATATTCAAAATTACATTCAACATCCTTGACTCTGCTGAGTCATCAATTACAACTTAGCATAAAATTTAACATATTGTCTTTAAATAAAATCAAATATGATAATATTATTTTTGCAAAATTAGGGCATGTGACATTAAGTGACTCACTTTTTATTTTTTATTTAAGTGAGATGCACTTTTTACAATAAAGTAACTTAAAAATTAGAAATTGCATGCACTATTAAAAAAGTAACTTAATGAGACTTGAACTCAAGACCTATTAAGGAATAAATCAACTTTGAACCAACTGAGATAATATTAAAAGGTACATAAAAGAAAGGAAGGAGGAGGGTTTTTTTTTTTTTTTACTCTTATCTCTCAGTCTTCATGCTTGCTTCTTTTCTTGCAAATCACACCACAAATCGAAGAAAAAAAAACGGTTTCCATGCTTATGTGGTTAGATCTCGTTAGCTTTCCTGAAAAGTCTACGTTTTCTCTTTGTTTCTGATTTACCGCGATCGCACAAGGTGGAAAACAAAGAGCATATGCAGCCAAGAAAAACCCTTTCCCTTTCTGTTTCTAATTCGCCACGATCACGCAAGGTGCACGGTAAAGAAAATACGCAGATAGGGAAGGAAACAATCCGGGACAAAAAAAAAATCTAATAATAAAACTAATAAAATATGAGATATTTTTTATTTTATTTTTTCTAAAACAAAAAATAAAAAAACGTCACTGTAACATTATACCTTCAGATCTGGTGAAATGGGTGTTTCTGGATCAAACATAAACCGTTTTCGATGAAACAAAAACTATTTCCCAATGAAAACGATGATCCAAACACAATGGAACACCTCCTGCATCCCAAAAATGCATATAAATTATAGAAAAAGAAACCCTTTCAAAGTTTCGGCAACACCAGTTCAAGATCTAGATCATAACCGGAAGCGGCTCTTCATAAACGCTCTGATACCATGTTCAGGGACACAGGGTACTCCCAAAAGATCGAACAACAAGAGAATCCACTCACATAAACATATCACAGATCGACACACCGATGTTTTGACGTGGTTTAAACCCCCGAGAGGGAAACACTCCATGGCCCCATCTGAATAGCTACTTGAGGCAGTTTAGTATGCAAAAGAAAGAAAGTTACAAATGAGATTCTCATAATCGAGCAACTAGCCAATGACCCTCCATGCTCTTTAAATAGATATCATGGACCAATTGGGTGTTAAGCCACAGATCAAGGGTAGGTATGATCTAAGAGAAGTTGAACCATCGGATCACTCTATGTCTAGAACATATCATGACCATCAGATTAAATATTTACAAATGCATACTAATGCATACTAAAGAAACACACTTTTCCTAACGAATATATTACACAAGTTGATCTTAACTAACTCCTAAGTGTCTAAATATCCTAACATGTTGTATTCTTTGACATTAGTGACAACATAAAACAATTAACAATTTTATCTTTTGATATCAATGAAAACATAAAACAATCTCTAATTTTATCTTTTGACATCAGTATTATCCCTTGACATCAATGACAACATAATGGGTACAACAATATCCCCCTTTGGAATTGATGTCAACACCCACTTACTATGACACAAACCTACCACAAGCTCCTCCTGAAAGTGAGCTCTACTCTGTTCACAATGGGCTCCCCTTGTGATTATGCCTTTTCTTATTTTCTATGTTCCTTTTGTGCAGATCTGTGTTCCATTTTCTTTCACTCTCCTTGCCTTTTATTATCCCCTTTTTATATTCATATTCTTTCATCCTTGATTATTTCATTCTCTCCCTTTGACATCAATCGAAAGGCGACTCTCTTCTTAACTGATTCCCCCTGGATTTATGCCCATTTCTTCCTATTTTGGCTTGATTTTGGTATGCCAAGTTGCTGATAATCCACTTTTACGTCAGGTAATCTAAATTGGTCCTTGTTCCTCCACATTCTGTGTCTTAATTAATGTTGTCTACGAGTGATTTTCTCTCGGATTTCTCCCACCAGGGAAATTAATGGTTGTCAATAAATTTCTCTTTGTTTGCACATGTTCCCATCCTTCCATGCGCATGATTAGACCTATGACTTAGTCCACGTGTTGTGTTTGTACTGGGATTTTATTCTGACATCGTTCCTTCAAATCACATTTTTGTCCTTTATCGACCCATGCATTGAATTTTGACATCGTCGTGATTCCCCTTGGATTGCACAATGCATGAATTCATCAATATTGACGTATATTCAATTCATGTACAAACGCGTAAAGCAATGTCTCCCAATTATATAAGATGGTTTTGTTTACTTGGTTCACCACCTTGGTTCATTCTTTGCCAAGCTTATTTCAGTTTTCATGGTTTTTGTAATTTATTTCTTCAGTCACCATCATGTACTCTTGTCCTTTCCATAGATTCAACAATTCCCTTGACGATTGTCACTCTATAGTTCAATCTCAGTAAACAAACTTAAAACTGGGGGTTGACCAGAGAGTGTGGCAGTCTCAATTCAAGGAGACTAAGTTTATACATTGGTACCATCAATATCGGTTTAATTAGGACACTTCTGAGAATTTGTCTCATATTACGAACCGGATGAACCTTTTGGAGAATCAATAGTAGTAGACACTCGCTTCTGAACCAGATTCATGCAGAACAGTCAACTAACAGTCCTTCATTCTCTACTATCGAGTTGTTTTCATCGCTACAGACTTCTGACTTCATTGAGCCTGCTCCAGTGGATTTGGATCTACATCTTTCACTGTCTTTTGTCATTCATGATGAAGAAATTGAATTCGAAATGCATCTATGAAATGTCCCTGTCATCCATCGGCTTCAATTTTGTGTATCCCAGATCTATTTCTGCTCCAATTTTTTTCAACTACTTAGTACTTTAGTTTTGTGCACCTTCCATGGACTAATGTTGTATGAGCTTCAAAGATCCAATTTTATAATGAATTTTTTTCCTAAATATAAAAGAAAGATTTGATTTGCATAATCCATGTGTATTCAAGAAATGTTTACTTGTACATGTATCTATTTATTGTTTTATGTATGATAATCTCACTCTTTTGCATAAAATAAAACAAAATATGCATATCTCACAACACACTTCAAGTAACCTCTAACTGCAACAATCTACTAAACCAATCCTTGAATTCCTAATGTATACCTGGTTGAATTCAAGGAACTTTCCTAACCCTTTTCTTGGTTAGCAAGGAGGGTAGAAATTACTTGTTTCTTGATCTACATTGAAGTTGCTTACTTCTTCTACGCACTCTTGAGGTGCTGTCTTTGTTATGCACAATCAACCTCTTCTTCTATGCTAGATACTCTTCCACAATCTCATGCCAAACAAGTCTTCTTGGTTGTTTTTCTTTCATTGAACAATGTGATGCCTTGTGCCCAAATTCATCACACACATTGCATATAATGGTGTCGCAATATTTTGTTGTGTCCAACATAGTTACATCTCCAATAATTTACTGAACTTAAGTTAAATTTATAACTGAAAGTGTTAGCATACATGGGTTTCTTATTTCTTGCAACCATGTCATACCTTCTACGAGATGTATCATGTTGTTTAGAAACAAGTCCTCCTTTGTCACACACATCATTACTTTCCATTTTATATCCAATTCCTGTCTTGTCTTCTCGATATATTTGGAATCTTAGGATTATCGAGCTATTGTTGAATTTAGCTTGAGTATATGCGTCTATACATGTTTCAATTCTCCCTTGATTTACGCAAGTAGTTTCGGCTTTCAAGTGTGAAATTTCATACTCCCTTTGTGCAACTTGCTCTCGCAGTATCTCATTTGTTGATTTTGATTCCTTCAAGTATTTTTCTAGTGAAACCTTATTTTCCTCAAGTGCCTTGATTTTTTCTTTTGCACGGTATTTTTTCTCTATTATTCGTATGTTCTTCCAATACTTCATACATATCCTTGGTATGCTTAACTTATTCTTCAACTTTTTCCAATTGTTCATTTAACACTTTATTGTTTTTTCCTTGATTTCTTCAATTATTCCAATGTGCTGACTAATTCTCCTTCCCAATCAACTTCAATGCTTTCATCATATTCAAAATTCGAGCCTCCATCTATGTTGATTGAATTCTGACTTACTTTAGCCTTGGGAAATGGTATACTGATTCCATTGTAGGTATGTTTATTTTCGATCTTCTTTCCCAATTTCAAGGATTCCTTAGTGCATCTTGACTTTTTTTCAACCTCATACTTTGGAGAAGGCATATAAATTCCATTGTAGGTTCATTTCTTTGATGGTTTGAATTTTCTTCCTTGGACTCCTTTAACTGATGATCTTCCTCATTTTGTTTAATATTCATCCTGGATCAATTCCATAAACAAGACATCTCTTGGATTGTCATGTTATCTTCTTCCTCTGATTAACCATTATCCTCCTTGGTGTATAGGCTCTTCCTTTTCCTTAGAAATTTCTTTATGTCCCCAACTTTGTTGTGTTTGTGTTTACTTCTTTGTTCTTGGTAATATGATTATTTTTCATTCTCGCTTTCTTTGTTTTCTACATATGTACACTTTGAATCAAAGTGTCCAATCCTACCACATTTAAAGCACTTCAAGGGTAACTTCCCCTTGTACTTTATTTGTCCTATTTTTAAATTTCTTACAAAATTAGCCTCTTCTTCATTAAACGTGTTAGCTATGCTCTTGCACATGTTCTTGGTGTTTTTGGGCTTCCTTGTGGCTTTAAATGTTGCTTCCTTTCTGTAAACATTTTATGGTTTAGTCATCATCTGATAAGTAGTGGGAATTCCATACAGCTCATCTTTTGTCACTTTGTCCAAGTTAGATCTCTATTCCAATAATAACACTTTTGAATTGAACCCTGAGGGAAGGGTTCTTAACAAAAATTCCAATTGACTCTTCTTCAATCGTTGCTCCAAGTACCTTTATGGAGTTTACTATCTCATCTACTCTAAGGAAATATTAATTTCTTCTTCCTCTTTCATCTTCAATGTTTCAAATTGCATAGAGAAGGTTTACAGCTTGACCTTCTTGACCTTTTCATCTCCTTCATAAATTTTCTTTAGTTTGTCCTAGATATCCTTTGTTGTAGTACATTGCATAACTTTGGTAAATTCACCATTATCTAGTACACATAATATTGCATTCGTTTCTCTTGCTCTCCATTCATAATGTCTTCTACAAGTTGTGTTCTCATTAGTTTCTTCTAAGTCATATTTGGTTTCTTTTGGAAACTCGTATCCATCCTCCACTTATTTCTAGATATCCATATAGAGAGATTGCAATTATACCTCCATTCATATTTTACAAACTCTATAATTGGAGCTATCAAACCTTAATGCTTGGTGGGTAGACAAGCCTTCTTGTTTGTCCATATATTTTTTGGATCTAACTTCCAGATGGTTTTATCTTATACTTAGAGGGGGGTGAATCAATAGAAGCGCGGATATCAAATTATTTTTGTAATTAAACAATTTCACCAAACAACACTTTCTAACATAATTAAGCACAATTGCGCACAAAGATTGCAGAATAATTAAATGTATATATATAGCTAAAATTAATTATTACATCATTCGATCAATGAATTCTCCAAACATGAGAACCAAATCATTTCAGCTATCAACCTGATCCTCAAGTAAAATCTGTTGGTTACAGGAACTGACCTACGATGACTTTGATCTGTGTGAGCACCAACTCACAAACTTCAAGCACTAACTTCAAGATATGTCTGTCTGACTGCACAAACTACAGCTTGTAGAAACCAAACACGAACTAATGGATAACTGCAACCTCCAATAGTTTCTTCAACTTTGACTTAATGGAAGCACACACTCACAAAATTATATTTATCAGCTCCAACTGGAAGGAGGATACAACCCCCTAATAATATTTACCAGCACCAACTAGAAGGAGGCTCCAACCCCCTGAATTTGTTTTACAAGATGCAACTAGAAGGAATGTGCAACTCCCTATTCCTTTCCTTGTCCAACCTCCCTTAGATATAAATAAGAATGTTTAACAAAGAACTGTAAATTACCTTATCTGAATATTGAAACAGTTGCAATCATTTTGATATGTGTCTTGCTTCTAAATATCTATGTCAATACAATCAGTTGTCGCACTATGATGTACAATAATGAATTCTATATATTTGATATTCCTATATTACACATTCTCTAAACATTGTGTTATCTCCAATATCTACAAATGCCTGTGTACTAATTAGTGTTCTGATATCAGTCACTTTTGCGGCTTTGTGATCTGCGTCTTTCACTGAGTAAAAACATTGCACATCCTAGATGCAGGTATCATTCTATATAGCACACTTCTTGTCTTTCATCATTTGTTGATTTGCGCACTCTAGATCTGCTACATAAAAACTCTTTCTGTGATCAACAAGCTATTGATGCCCCAAGAAAATATGAATCTTTCCTGAAAATTATTATCTTTTTGACTTGATTCTACAAGCTTAGTTCAACACATCCATCTCTTACTTATTTATACTCTTTCTAACTCAAGATATGTGTCCACTTGTTGAATGTTCTTATACTTGAACAAATCCCCCACTTATTTGCGTCAATATTAGGTTATGATCTACGTCAGCATGCCACTTATAACAAATCAACTTTGTGGGGTTTAGCACACATGTGCCAACTTATTTATGGGAATTTTGCACATAAGTTCATCTCTCATATTCTTCATCATAAATACCATGCCACTTTTCATTTTATTTTGTTATACTTTTACACATAATTTGTTATCTCATGTGTTTCTACATAAGTCCCATACCCAAGTGGTATTTCTTCAAATCTTACATTTTCCATATTCTCCTTTCTATATTGTTATATGCACACATATGACCAATATCATAGTGGGATTTTTTCTTTTTCTGGACTTCCACATTATTCCATATGTATTTCTTCAAACTCGCTTTGTGGTGAGGAAGTATTCATGCTCCTTGATTTATCCTTTGACATATCTTGTATTCTTTGACATTAGTGAAAACATAAAACAATTTCCAATTTTATTTTTTGACATCAGTTTATCTTTTAATATCAATGACAACATAAAACAATCTCCAATTTTATCTTTTGACGTCAGTATTTTCCTTTAACAGTAATGACAACATAAATGGTGCAACAATATCCCCCTATGGCATTGATGTCAACACCCACTTACTGTTGGTGTTTCCTCCCTCTTTGACCTAGGTTCGGACCTTCTGTCGTGCGCAAAAATTCCTAATATATTGGCTCAACAAAGCAAGTCTCAGTCGGCAGCACCTGCGATGTAGATGTAGTCTCACCCAATATATCCCTTATGGGTAATCCTAGAACCAAGTTTCCACAGTTGGTTGGGGATTTCTTCTCCTTTGGCACCCTACCCCCCTTGACCAAATTCGGTGGGTGTATTGCTTAATCTTATTGTGCACGGATAAGACAATACTTAACCTATCTGTCACAACAATTCTTGTTAATTTATTGTAACTTTGGAAGATATTCCAAGTAGTATTGTATTCCTCCTTCGGGAGATGTGTTTAGTCTTGACAATGTCATTGAAAGAAGCAATGTAAATCTCCAAATGTAAGTCAGGTCATTAGTACCCAAGTGTCATTATAATAAATGTTATTTGAAATTTCCAGTTGGACAAGTCGACCCTGACAGCTAGTGAAGTCGACCCCACCAAGTTAGAGGTCAAGTCAACAGAAGAATATAAATGGGAGGCACCCCCTTTCATTTGTACTCACTCACTCAAGCTATTCTTAGCAAGAGAGAGAAGAAGTAGTGCACTAGAAAGAAGGGAGTAGTTGTTGTCTGAGTTTTACACTGCACTGGTTGAGTTCTATACTGAAAACGTTTTGTGGGGTTTTATCCCTTGTGGTTTCCCTGAGGAAAATATCGGTGTTCTTGTGTTCTTATGTTTTTTTTCATGTTGTTCTTTTAGTGATATTCTAGAGGCTAATTTTTTTAAGATATCATCTAAGATATTTTAAATAAAAATCAACATGGTATCAGAGCCACCCTGAAAGGAGACACTGCACAACTAGATTTTTAAGATATCATCTAAGAGATTTTAAATAAAAATCATCATGGTAACAGAGCCACCATGAAAGGAGACACTGAACAACTAGGGTTTGTTGTTCTTAACAAATACCTCGATAGATCAACCAGAAAAGAGGGATCCTCCAACTCACCTCTGAAGGGCACATCTTTCTGTGTTGACATAACTGAATTCCAAGATTTTTCAATTTTGGACCTGTTATTGCTGCTAGGACAAACTAGGGTTTCAATTTTCCTAGGGTTTCATCATCAATATCAGAAAAAGGAAGATACAGTCTACCTCACCTTAGGAGGGCACATATTTTCCACCACTCAGTTCGACCTATGATCCCAGCTGCAAAATTAGGGTTTCTACTCCAAACCCTAGGACCTCAAGAAGAAGGTGAGTCAAGAGATGCTTTTTGTAAGTACGTATCCTTCTATCTATTTCCATTTGAGGTTCTCAATTTTCTAAAGATGAAAAATAATACCAATCTAGATGAAAATCTTGAAGGGGCTGAAAACTTTATAGCATGGAAGTACAGAATCATGCTCGTCCTCCAAGAGAATGATCTAGACAAATTTGTGAAAGAGGAAGTGAAAGAACCAATAAAAGTTGAAGCTAAAACCAAGCACAAGAAGGATATTATCATAGCTTATGCAATCAAATACAAGATGATTCCTCAAGTATCTTCCATGGAGACTCCAAAACAAATATTTGATGCCCTATCAGGGCTATTTCAAGGAAGAAACATTAATAGGAAGATGACCGTGAGAAATCAACTCAAAATTTTAAGAGATTGGAAGTTTGAAACTATGCAATCTTACTTTACAAGGGTATCTCAAATCAAGGATCAATTAGAAGCCATTGGTGACATGGTTCAGGAAGCAGAAGTTGTAATGACAACTTTGAATGGCCTTCCAAGAGATTGGGAAGCTTTCATTCGAGGAATTTGTTCAAGGAGGAAACTAACCAAATTCGGGAATTTATGGGAAGAATGTGTCCAAGAAGAAGAGAGGATATAAGCTAGAGAAGAAAAACTAAATGACAATGAGGATCAATCCTTAATTTCCCATACCAAAGGAAAAAGAAAGAATCATGACCATCCTCCTAAGACTCGAGGGTTTAAAAGACCCAAGAGAGATTTCTCAAGCTTTGAATGCTTCAACTGTCACAAGTTAGGACACACTGCAATTAACTATCCCATGAAATAATAAAGTCTCAAGAAGATGAGAAGGTTTCAAGCACATGTTGTTGAAGACAGTGATCGAGAAGAAGAAGAGGAAGCAAAGAAGGATGAATATTCCAGTGAAGAGTATGTTTTGATCTCTGCCCTAACTAGACCAGTCTCACCAGGAAATGATAACTAGATGATTGATAGTGGTGCCTTCAAGCACATGACTGTTTTCAAGGAGTCACTCTCATGCCTTGAACAAAAGGAATATCCACACAATGTAATGCTTGGAGATGATTCCCTATATCCCATTAAAGGGTTAGGAGAAGCATCTTATAAATTGGATTCTGGAAAGCCTATGAAAAAGAAGAATGTCCTATATGTCCTAGGACTAAAGAAGAATCTTCTTTCCATTTCATCTTTAGACAAGAAAGGATTCAGAGTTTCCTTTGTAGATGGAAAAGTCCTCATGTGGACCAAAGGAAAAACTATCGATGATGTAGTAGATATTGGAGTTGAAGAAGGAGGTCTCTACAAAATAAAGGAACATACAGATTCTGCATTAACAACTAGTACCATCAATCCAAGTTATCTATGGCACAGAAGGCTTGCTCATGTTCACTACAAAGCTCTTCCAATTGTAAGCAAGGTGGTAACTGGTCTACCAGAATTTCAGATAAAACATGAAGGAGTGTGCAAGGGATGTGCACAAGAGAATAATACTAAGAATCTCTTTCTGAAAAAGTAATAGCAAGGCAAAAAGGACCCTAGATATTATTCACTCAGATATATGTGGGCCAATTCAAACCACTTCATTAAGTGGGTACTCTTACTATGCCTCCTTCATTGATGACTACTCCAGAAAGACTTGGATATACTTCTTGAAAAAGAAGGATGAAGTGTTTGAAAGATTCAAAGAGTCTAAATCCCTAGTAGAAAACCTTTCTAAAAAGAAAATCAGGATTCTAAGATCAAATAATGGAGGAGAGTTTACTTCAAGTGAATTCAATGATTTCCATAAAGAGGCTGGGATTAAGAGGTGTTAATTTTTCATATGCTTAGCTAATACATCAGTATTTCATTTCATTTTCATAACAAAAGCATATAAAAAGGATCACTGAAAGAAACAGTATCACAAGAACAACGCATATTTATCCTGGGAAAACCCTAAAGGGAAAAACCCAGCAAAAGATTCCTCAATATAAATGCCCCAAAAGATAAAAGATAAAATCAACAAGGAGATCGAAGCCTGATCCTCCTCCTTCTCCAACTACTCTTCTCTTCTCCACTAATGTGCTACACAAGTGAGAGTGTGTGCCTCAAATGAGGAGCACCACACCTCTATTTATATTCATCTGTTCACTTTAATTATTCATTCCAACATGTAGGCTTGAGTTAATCATGTAGGCTCGAGTTACACATGTAGGCTCAAGTAACTACATTGGGGTGCTAATGACCCACCTTTACAATTAGAGGGGACTACCTCATGACTCTTATTAGTTCTTCCGATTAGAAGCATCGGGGTACAAAGTAATACAAGTGATTCTCCTGGTAGGACCATCGGGGACCACAAAGGATACATATAGAATATTCTTCGAAGTTACAATATTTCAACACTCCCCCTTAATGAGAAGGGTATTCTACAACAACAATAATAGGAGAGAGAGAGAGAACATCATCAACATCATCAGGGTAACACATCTATAAATCATTGGAATCTTTTCAACATCATTTAGTATTCATCTTCAATCTTCAGTCTTCAGTAACACTTTGACTGTCTTGATCAGCAACAACTTCTTTAGCATTTTGACCTTTCGAACAGCATCATCATCATCATTTTGACCTTTTTGAACAGCATCATCATCATCATCATATTCTAATCTTTCGATCAGCAATATCAGCAACATCATCATCAGCACTTTGACCTTTTGAACAGCAACATCATCATCGTCATATTCTGATTTTACGATCAGCAATATCAGCAACATCATCATCAGTACTTTGACTTTTTTTTATTTATTAGCAACAACATCTTCAACATATTATGATATTACGATCAACAATATTAGCAACATCATCATCAGCACTTTGACTTTTCGATCAGCAACAACTTCAGCACTTTGACCTTTCGATCAGCAACAACATCTTCATCAAAGCATCACTGTCATCACCATACTCTGATCTTTCGATCAGAAACATCATCATCAAAACATTATCATCATCACACTCTGATATTTCGATCATATACATCATCATCAAAATGTCATCATCATCATACTCTGATCTTTTGATCAGAAAGATCATCATCATCATACTCTGATCTTTCAATCAGAAACATCATCATCATCATACTCTGATCTTTCTATGAGGAATATCATCATCAAAACATCATCATCATCACACTCTGATCTTTCGATCATCATCATAATCATACTCTGATATTTCGATCAGAAACATCATCATCCTCACCATACTCTGATCTTTCGATCATCAAAACATCATCATCACCACACTTTGATCTTTCGATCAAAAACATCATCATCACCACACTTTGATATTTCGATCAAAAACATCATCATCATCATACTCTAATATCTCAATCAAAAACATCATCATCATTATACTCTGATCTTTTGATCAGAAACATCACCATCACATTCTCAACAACCGAAGTCACCAGATTGATTACGGGATAATCAGTCCCTATCACTTTAGGACTAAGTCCAAGGATGATGCAATCCTACCATGTTCTCGAGTACCGAAGTCACCGGATCCTTTATGAACTGAGGTTCACGAATGATACAATCCTACCACCATCTCGCTGATCGAAGTCACCGGATCCATTCTGAACCGAGGTTCACGGATGATACAATCCTACCACCATCTCAATGACCAAAGTCACCGGATCCATTCTGAACCGAGGTTCATGAATGATACAATCCTACCACCATCTCGAGGACCGAAGTCACTGGATCCATTCTGAACTGAGGTTCATGGATGATACAATCCTAACATGTTCTCGAGTACCGAAGTCACCGGATCCATTCTGAACTGAAGTTCACGGATGATACAATCCTACCACCATCTCGATGACCAAAGTCACCGAATCCATTCTGAACCGAAGTTCATGGATGATACAATCCTACCACATTCTCGATGACCGAAGTCACCGAATCCATTCTAAACCGAGATTCAAGGATGATATAATCGTGCCACCTTCTCGATGATCGAAGTTCACCAGATCCATTCTGAACCGAAGTTCAAGGATGATACAATCCTGACACCTTCTCGATGACCGAAGATCACCGGATCCATTCTGAACCGAAGTTCAAGGATGATACAATCCTGCTACATTCTCGAGGACCGAAGTCACCGGATCCATTATGGACATATGTCCTAGGATGATACAATCCCTCTTCATTCTCGAGGACCGAGGTCACCGGATCACTTTAGGGCAAGTGCCCAAGGATGATACAATCCCACTGCAACATCACTACTCCCCCTTTCAAGGAAGGTCTTTTCAAACCACACCAAGCTTGTCTCGAAAGTGTTCAAACTTTACTTGAGACAGAGGTTTTGTCAACACATCAGCAACCTGTTCATCAGTACTCACATACTGGAGCTTTATGGCTCCTTTCTTCATCATATCTTGAATGTAGAAATACGTGATCTCTATGTGCTTTGATCTGTCATGGAACACAGGGTTCTCTGTCATCTTTATACAACTTTGTTTGTCACATAGAATCATGGTAGTTTCCAACTCTAGGTTGAATAAACCTAATAGCAGCTTTCGAAGCCATATGGCTTCACAACTAGCAGAGCAAGCTGCTATATATTCAGCTTCGACAGTGCTTAGAGCAACACTGGATTTCTTTCTGCTAAACCATGAAATCATAGCAGATCCCAGACTATAACATCCACCTGATGTACTTTTTTTGTCTGAGATACTTCCAGCCCAATCTGCATCTGTATATCCATACAATCTGTACTCATGGCTATTATCATAGTATAGACCAAAGTCTATAGTCCCTTTCAAATATCTCATCACATGTTTTGCAGCTACAAAGTGAACCTGTCTAGGTTGTACTAGATATTGACTTAAGGTGTTCACAGCAAAACAAATGTCTGGTCTGGTATTTGTTAAGTACATCAATGACCTAATGATCTATCTATAAAGAGTTACATCCACTAACTCTGATGATTCATCAGTTAACGACTTTAGGTTGGAATCCATGGGAGTGGCCAAGGCTTTGCATTACAACATATTGAATCTTTTCAATATCTATACTGCATACTTTCCCTGGTTGAGAAAGATTCCTTCTGAACTTTGCCATACTTCCAGACCTAGGAAATAATGCATTAACCCAAGGTCTTTCATCTCAAATTATTTTGCTAGTTTCTTCTTGCTTTCCTTAATCTGTTTCTCATTCCCTGCCAAGAATAAGTCATCCACATATAGTAACAAGATGACAGATTCATCTTTTACAACCTTGAGGTAAAGGTTAGGATCAGCTTTACTCTTGGTAAATCCCATGCTTGACAGGAAACCATCTATCCTTTCATACCAAGCTCGAGGAGCTTGTTTAAGACCATACAAGGCCTTCTTCAACTTGCATACGTGTGTATGTCTATCTTCATCTTTAAATCCTTGTGGCTATTCTATGTATACTTCTTCTTCAATCACACCATTTAGAAAAGCTGTTTTCACATCCATCTGGTGTAAATCCCACTTCATCATGGATGTGAGTGCCATGATAGTTCTAATCAAAGTATACCATGCTACTGGGGAAAATGTCTCTTCATAATCAATTCCCTCTTTCTAAGAGATCCCTTTGGCCACAAATCTTGCTTTATATTTCTCGATACTTCCGTCAGCTGCATGCTTTACTTTGTATATCCATTTGGAGGATACTATACTCTTTCCTTCTAGTTTGGGAACTATATCCCATACATCATTCTTTATTATTGACCGGTATTCTTCAGTCATTGCTTCTACCCATTCTTTCTTCTAAACCGCTTCTTCATAGTTTGTAGGTTCTTGATCTACAAGATCACACATCAAGGCTACATAGTTGGAGAAAGTCTTAGGTTTCTTTCTTTCCCTTGTGGAACCTTCAGGGGCTCCATATCTTTCTGCTTCTTGTATGATTTCTCTTGTCCAAGCAGGATTTCTCTTCCTTGATATTTCTATCATAGGAGGTTCTTGTGGTTCTGCTATGTCATGTTCTTCAGGAGCTTCATCTTCAGGGAGACATGTAGATTCTTTATTTCTGGAAGGTGTCTCTTCTTCATACACTTCTTCATGTTGGCATTTCCTAGATCTCTTGAGGGCTGCCTCTTCATTGAATGTCACATATCGACTGATATCCATGTGATGGAATCTAGGAATGTAGATTCTGAATGCTTTGGATACCTCACAATATCCAACAAATATCCCCTTCTTTCCAGAAGGGTCTAATTTGGTTCTTTTCTCTTTTGGTATACGAATATATACTGGACAACCAAATATCTTAAGGTGACTTACCTCAGGCTTCTTTCCCGTGAATATCTCTTCTGGAGTCTTGAACCCAAGAGAACTGAGAGATATTCTATTCTGTACATACACAGCAGTTCTTGCTGCTTCTGCCCATAGATGCATTGGAAGATCTTGATCATAAATCATTGTCTTCACTGCCTCCATGATGGTCTTGCTCTTTCTTTCCGCAACCCCATTCTGTTGAGGATTGTAGGGAGTAGTTAGTTCCCTCTTGATTCAGGAATCTTTGCAAAAGGCTTCAAACTCTTTTGAGGTATACTCTCCACCATTTTCTGATCGGAGTGTCTTCATTTTCTTGTCTGAGAGATTCTCAATCAAGGCTTTGAACTCCTTGAATTTTTCAAACACTTCACTCTTTTCTTTCAAGAAGTATATCCAAGTATTTCTTGAAAAATCATCAATAAATGTGATATAATATTCAAATCCACTTAAGGATGTAGAATACATTGGACCACATACATCTGAATGAATCATTTCCATCGTACCTTTTGTCTTTGTTTCACTTTTTGGAAATGGATTCTTGATGTCCTTTCCCTTCGCACATCCTTTGCAAATGCCTTCATGCTTGATCTTCATATCTAGTAATCTTGTTACTACTTTGTTCACATGAGGTAGAGCCTTTTAATTAATGTGGGCAAGCCTTATATGCCATAGTTCACTAGGGTCAGTGGACTCATGCACAAGGGATGTTTTTGAGTGCCC
>LPNX010185844.1:71408-213354 GCA_001517045.1 Pseudotsuga menziesii | reverse complement strand
AGGAAGTTTCTCTGGATGTGCATCCTTCAACTCCACAAGCTGAGCAAACAAATAGGCTTCAGCAAGGGAGAATAGTGTATCGATGAGAGCATAATCAGGTTCATCAAAGGATTACTGTAATAAGGTGTTTCCATAAGTTGCAAAGCGATCTTCCCTCAACATCTCCTTGAAGCCATGATATGCTACTTTTACATATTTGTGGCGGTCCATCTTTAGGATGTTACCCCGTTTCTTATCAAGGACTAGACCTCTGACCATGTATCTCCAATCAAATTTCCACTACAGCAGCAAGCATTCGAGTAAACTCCATCTTGTACGTGATCCTTAGAATGTCATCATGTGAATTGTATTCAGTTATGAGGTCGATCTCGTGAGAGTGAGTGTCAATTGTACCATCTGGAGAGAACTGACCATCATACCTTATGCTTGTTCATTTTCGGCAGCTTATGACATTACACCTCATGATGATCATTGACAACGAGTTCTAATCTTCCTTTCGGCGGCTAAAACACAGGCTCGCTTGATGTGGAACTGAGTACAGACCCGATCTTTTAATTTTTCTTATAAAAACCTTTTCGGCAGCTATGTCTTTTCTGTTAACGCCTTTAGCTGCCGAAAATGGGCTCTTTCGGCAGCTAACTGGCTTCCTGCAAAACAAAGCTGAGCTGCCGAAACCTGTCTTTTCACCATTTGAAACCCAAGACTCAATTGACATAGCTGCCGAAAAGGTTTTTTCACCATTTGAAACCCAAGACTCAATTGAACCAAAAATTTGACTTTGCACTACGATCAAGGACCTTTGTATCGACTCTAAAAAATTTAAAAAATAAATTTTTGGACTTCAAACCTATCACCTAAAATGAAGAAAAATGGACTGGTTATTTTAGGAGATAACAATGAGGTATCTAAAGGGAACTTTAGATTATGGGCTCAGATATATATCCAGTGGAGAGATCAAGTTTCATGGATATCCAGACTCATATTGGGGTGGAAGTGGAAAAGATAGGAAAAGTACATCAAGATGTTGTTTCAGTTTGGGATCTGGCATGATCTCTTGGTTCAGTAGAAAGCATACCATTATTGCACTTAGTACTGTAGAGGCATAATACATTGCAGCATGTTCAACCTGTAGTGAGGCAATATGGCTTCAAAATATGTTTCCAGGATTATTCAATGTAGAGATAGATGTCACTGATATCCTTTGTGATAATCAGAGTTGTATCAAGGTGACAAAGAATATTGTATTTCATGATAAGTCGAAACACATTGAGATCAAATATCATTTCATTCGGGATATGGTTCAGAAGGGAGCTGTAAAGCTCAAGTATGTTCCCACTGAGGAACAAGTAGCAAATGTATTGACTAAGCCTCTAGCCCGTGTAAAGTATGAATAATTTCAAGACAAGATTAGTCTTGTTCGAAAAGACCTCTCTCGAAAGAGAGAATAACGGTAGATGTTGGATGCAGTGGTGAGTAGGTTAGTCTAGGGGAGGGTACATCTGGCTAGGCTTATTTGGCTCGAAAGGGTTAGTAAGCCAGACTAAAGACCTGTCAATACTAGGGGGATTAGTATGTCTGGCTAGGCTTGTTTGGACCAAAAGGGTTAGTAATCCATACAAGGATTTTTTGGCCCCCAAGGAGATCCATCTATCTAACTAGGCTTGTTTGGATCGAAAGAGTTAGTAAGTTAGACAAAATGCTTGGATGGATCTACCAGATAACTCACCGTGATGCTGCTCTAAAGAAGATGAAGGGAAATATGTATCCTCAGTATTGCTACATTGTTGATTGTTGATGACTGCTGAAAAACTTGATGGTTGTTACAGTATTTCTATACTGATTGTTGATGACTACCAAGATGCTTAATGGTTGTTATAGTATTTCTATACTATTGATTTTTGATGACTGCTGAAAATCTTGATGATTGATACAGTATTTCTATATTGATTATTTATGATTGCTAAGATGCTCGATGGTTGTTACAGTATTGCTATACTGATTGTTGATGATTGATGAGATGCTTGATAGTTGTTGCAAATACTGTTAGCAGCTGATGATTGTTGATTACTGAAAGGCTTGATGATTGGTGCAGTATTGCTATACTACTAAGATGTTGATGATTGATGTCATGCTGATGATTATTTGCTATGATGGTGGTTGTCAATAATTATTATGCTGTTGTTATTATTGAGATGTCGGTTTTCTTCTTGATCAATGATTGATTGAGTTCGTATCAGTAATGATACACTATTGATTATAGTTACATGTTACTTTAGTATTCTTATACTGATGATGATAGTGATGTTCCAACATCTCTATGCCGATTATGCAGATAATGATCTAGCATTAGTTATTGTTGAGTCTTTAGCACTAACAAGTTGATGATGATTGTTGATGTGGTCAATATCCTTACACAGATATTGCAGGTAATAAAATTAAAGATGATGCCTCAATATTCTTATACTGATCTAATAGAAGATGATCCAGTACTTATAATGACGATATAGACAGACGTTGATTCAGTATTCACATACTAATGTTTCAAGAAGAAGGTCCATAAGTTGATTCAAGTAGAAGACAAATAAAATATGTTTGAAAGTGTACGAAAGACAAAGACTACAAGAAGAAGATCCAAAAGATGGCTAAGTAGAAGATAAATAGAAGATGTTCGAGAATGTACGAAAGACGAAGACTGCAAGAAGGAGATCCAGAAGATGAGTCAGTAAAAGACAAACAAAAGATGTCCAAGAACATACAGAAGATGAAGATTACAGAAGATGTTCCAGCTGAGATCGATGATGAAGATGTTAGACAAATGTTCCAAAACTTCCTATGACATATAGAGTCTCACCATATAGTTGTATAGTTGTAATAGCAGATGTTGAATACCTTCCTAGTTAAGAGGGAGTGTTAATTTATTGTAACTTCGAAAGATATTCCAAGTAGTATTGTATTCCTCCTTCGAGAGATGATGTTAGACTTGTTAGTGTCATTGAAAGAAGCAACGTAATTCGGGTCATTAGTACCCAAGTGTCATTATAATAAATTCTATTTGTAATGTCCAGTTGGACAAGTTGGCCCTGACAGCTAGTGAAGTCAGCCCCACCAAGTTAGAGGTCAAGTCAACAGAATAATATAAATGGGAGGCACCCCCTTTCATTTGTACTCACTCACTCAAGCTATTCTTAGCGATAGAGGGAAGTAGTAGTGTGCCAGAAAGAATGGAGCAACTGTTGTCTAAGTTTTACACTGCAGTGGTTGAGTTCTATACTGAGGAATTTTTGCGGGGTTTTCTCCCATGTGGTTTCCCTGAGGAAAATCTCTGTGTTCTTGTGTTCTAATGTTTTTGTGCATGTTGTTCTTTCAGTGATCTTCTAGTGGTTAATTGTTTTAAGATATCATCTAAGAAATTTTAAAAAAAAAAACAACAATGTATGCTTAACACACAGGTTATCTATCAATAGTGCGACTCATGCATCAAAAACATAATTCATAAGCAAATACATAAACACTTAATCACAATATAAATTCCTACAATTTAAGTATATTCGTCATATACAGTCATATATATTCACATAAATTCACATGCATTCATGCGACATAAACACATTCATCATCTACTCAATGACAGAGTCTTTAACATGGAAACCCATTTGAGAAAAATGACAAAGGCGCTCTTCATCTGGCATGAGAAATATATGGTACCTTTGGTATGTGCACTTAGTTGTAGACTATGTTCTATATCTTCTTCTCTTGTCTATATAGACTTCTCTCTCCTCTCATGCTCGTTGGTCTCATGTTGCTCAATCTTCTCCTACTTGACTCTACTATTGATCTGCACATAGCCTGGATCAACTACTCCTCTCTATACTTCTGCACACTCAGCTGCATATTACTCAACTCTTCTTACAAACACAACCCTGATAACTAAATGAGTAAGTAACTAAACAGATAAAGCAAGTAAGTATACAACCAAGAAACTGAGCAAACAACAACCAACAAGCAACCTGCACACAGTTGGGTTCTTCGTTCTTATAGACTCTTACATGTCACTATCAGCTGAATTCATCCAGTTAGGAAACATGTTATCATTCCTATTCTAATGACATTCGTTAGTAGGCACTAACTACCCAAATTACAAAGATGTTTTTATTCCTTACAACATGTGTTACTTCCGTTGATTCTAGCTAACTTCGTACCCATGATCTTACTTAAACTGTCGTTTTGAGTCGTTGCGCCACTGCACGTCTTCTCTAGCATGGTTCCTTCTGTTACGGTTGATCTCGTCACATCGTTTCCTCCTGTTGCAACTTCTCTTCTGCCGTGGCTTCTCTCTCCTTTTGTCAATTCTTCCTTCTTTCACAGCTTCTTCTACGATTGTTTATTTCCTTAACTCTTTCTTCCTTATTTGGTTCTGCTCTTCCTTTTCTACTTCTGTCGCATCTCCTTTTCCATCCTGCGACCGGAATCTTTACCTTCTTGGGCATAATTCTAACTGAATTTTTTCTATCTTTCCCTAGGGAGAACAGACCCCCAACACTCACCTATGGCACATTCTGAGCCATGCAAAGCTATTCAACAACTTCTGTATCTGTAACAACTTTACCTTGAAAATATTGGAAGATTTTCTTTGCCTCTTCTGTCTCTCACCGCACATCTTCTTCTACTTTCTACAAGTTTTCCACAAGGTCGAAACTTAGGTGTTCCTTCATTGCAATCCCTACAACTTCCACCGCTCATCGCACCCTCTAATGTACAGGACGAATAATTCTTATAACCCTTTCTGCTTCAGCCCGCAACTATGCGACTTTATCTATCATTTGACAACATGATCCATCACATGGGCCACATGTCTGAATCATCATACGGAAACCACTATGTAACCCGTCACTTTCCCTTGTGATGTCATTTTCATCATTATGCAATCAGGACAGAAGTGACTTAAAAGTACGCCACCAAGATCTTTCATGATTTTCAAATTAGTGAAGGCCAACTGTCTTAATGATAGACAACTGTCTTAATAATGGTCAGTTGTCACTTCTACGATTCACTTGGTTCTTGTGACAACATTGCACTCCCTGCGACCTATAGTATTCATGCGATAGAGTTCATTTGGTGCGACAGACTAAGTTTCTTCACCCTCATTTTTCTATGCGTGACAAACTCAGGGTTTGCAACACTTTTCTTCTTTCTACGAGAGACTACCAGTCTGCAAGAGGCTTTGCTTTTGCGGCAACATATTTCCTGCAATTTTTAAATTTTTCCTTCTTTCTTTCTTTTCTTTCTCTCTTTTTATTTTTTTATTTTTCTATGCGACCAAGTGGTGTCTATCATGATACGAATTCAGCCGACTTCCATTTATCAGTCCTCTAACTGGTGTTCTATCTAGCTTTTGTAACTGCACTACACCTCCACTAGTGATATGAGTCACAATGTATGGTCCAAGCCAATGTGTCCGATAACTTACCAGGATGCTTAAAAAATGTGTTTCCATATATAAGATCAAGTCCTCCAACTTGAAATTGTTTATTCTTAATGTCTTGTTCATGCCATACCTTTTGTCTTTCTTTTTCAACGTTTTGGTGATACCCTGCGACAAAACGTTCTTCTTCCATCTGCACAAGTTGCGACAATCTCTCCTCGACAGCATCAACATCTGTCATCTTTGTGATCGCAATGATTCTTACTCAGTACAATATATTCCATCAGCATCACAACTTCCTGTCCATACACTAAGCAAAATGGAGTGTGGCCTGTCAATTATTTACAATGCATGTGATATGCCCATAATATTGTGGAAATTTTCTGATCCCGATCATCTTGTTGGGCATTACAAATATTTGTCAATGCATTTTCCAGAATCCTATTAAATGCTTCTATAGAACAATTCACTTAAGGGTGATGTGGTGTTGTATCGTTATGTTGAATTTGGAATTTCTCCATCATTTCTTCAATCAACTGATTGACAAAGTGCGTACATTGATCGCTTATTAAAATATTTGGGCATCCAAATATTGTCATGGCATTTTCAAACATAAACTTTGGAGTAGTCGCAGCAGCACAATCCTTTACTCTCGATGCTTCAGCCCTTTTAACTTTGCCAAATTATCTAAATTTATGCCATTTTGCTATCACATAATTTTTTTTCGTCAAAAATTGCCTTTTGTTCTGTCATGTCATGTCAAATCTTGAAAATGGTTTATCTTGCAAAATCTTCTTGTCATTTTACGGGTCAAGATATACCCTATGGTTTATTTGACTATAAACTAAAGTGTCAATGCTCTTGCAAATTTTATTTTAAAGAAAAATAAATAAGATTGCTGTTATAAAATCATTTTTATATTTGATTTGATTTTAATAATTTTTTATTTATTATATTATTTTATATGCTTTATAGTTTTGTCAATGCTCTTGCGAATTTTATTTTAAAGAAAATAAATAAAACTGTTATTATAAAATAATTTTGTTATAATAATTTTTTATTTATTTATATATTTATTTTTTTTAAATTTATATTTTAATAATTTTTTATTTATTTATATGGTTTTTGGTTGTAAATAATTTTTATATTTAATTTGATTTTAATAATTTTTATTTATTTAAATTATTTTTGTTTGTAAAAAATTTAATATTTGATTTGATTTCAATAATTTTTTATTTATTTATATTTTTTAATCAGACAAAAATATATGCTCTATGGTTTGTTTGACTCTATGGTTTATGAGTGTATATATAGAGACGTGAGGCGGTTCATGGTTGAGTTTTCTCTATTGCCTAGAAGACACTTTGAAAATGAATGGTAGGAAAACAACAAGAAAGAAAGAAAGGATGAGTCAGCGTATAATAGGAGTATATATTATTATAGACTTGACGCGGTTCGTGCTCGAGTTTTCTCTAAGGACGCTTTGAAAACGAATCTGGAATACAAAACAGAAAGTGGCGCGTGAGTCAGCATGTAATGGGTGTACTCTGAAATGAAATGTAGACTTGACGCGGTTCATGGGTCTACTTTTCGCTATTGCTTGACTTTGAAAACGAATCGTCGAAAGACAACACAGAAAGGAACCAGGATAAAGACGGCGTATACATTTGTGGCGCTGTGAAATATAGACTTGACGCGGTTCTGGTCGACTTTTCTCTATCGCGTGAAAGACACTTTGAAAACGAATTAGCCGCGCCCGGGGTGAACGGCTGGCTGTATGGGTATGGGTTTAATGTGTGTGTATCACTAGTCCTCATACCGAACTAAGAAATATCTCTTTGTTGATTCAAACCGATTTTGTAAATATCTTTTAGTGTGTATATAAATATAACTACGGCTGCTTGTAAAATTACTAACTCATTTCCTATCAATTCCTATTTCTAGTTCTATTTTACAGTTGTAATGGCATCCCTCTCCAGAGTTTTCAATCCCAATGGTAATGTTGGTTGCGATGTATTTATTAATCATAGTGGGTTTGACGTGAAGAAAACCTTTGCTAGCTATCTTTACCGCCGGCTTCTTTCACATGGATTGAGAGTCTTTCTTGATCAGCAAGAATTGCATTCTGGTCATGATTTAAATTCTCAAATAGATAGCGCCATTATAACTGCTTCGGTTCATCTGCCTATTTTCTCACCGAGGTAGATATGCCGAATCAAATTGGTGTCTCAATGAACTCCTCCAAATGTTGGAGTCCGGCTCCATTATTATTCCACTCTTTTACCACGTGAGACCGTCTGAACTTAGATGCACGTCGGGGGGTAAAGGTAGAGAGTACGCTCGAGCCCTACATAAACTAGAAAATAAAAGAAGCTATGACTCTCACACCAATGAAGAGAAATCACGATACGACCCCACCACATTTGGAAAATGGAGAAATGCTCTTTCTACTATTTCAGACTGTTGCAGCCGCAACTTCCCCAAATTTTCAAATTTTGGACCTCCTTATTATTTTTAGCATTGCTTTGATTCGTTGGATCCATGACCTCTTTTGTCGTGCTTTAGTCTCGGGCTATTTTTGGGGTTAACTCTCTTCCTGTTGTAAAAAATTGCTTATGTTTGAAGCTGCTGTGGGTCGCGAAGTTTAGAGTTTGTTTTGTTACCCTCCGAGTTGCATTTTCTTTTCGAGAACTTAGTTCCCGTGCTAACCACGGTTTCGGAAGTTGTTTAAACAACTTATCGACAACATGTTTCTTTAGGGAGCCTCCGTTGCGGAAATCGAACGATGACCTTAACTTTTTTGTTGTCGCGTCATGTTTTTGGCTTGTTCACATTATCGGAGGAGTTAGTCTATCTATCTTCCGCCCTTGCGGCTTTCAAACAAACTAAATGTCCGGCATACCACTACTCTGCCCGCCGATGATGTATCAGATCTTCATCACTTTGTGTTGGATCGGAGGTCGTAGCCTTTCTTCTTCCGCCCTTGCGGCTGTTTAACGCACTTATCTTCCGACGTCGATGTCTTTCCGATTGCCGACTGGAAGCTTGTCCGCCCAAAATTTAGGTCATAGCCCTTCCGACTCTGATAGTCTTAACGGTTTCGTGGTGCCCATCGCCTATTAAGACCCGCTTATACGGCTGTAAATGAGACTACCCGGCCGATGTTTAGTGTTTTAAGCTGCCGGTGAGTTTTTCAAACCCGTGTGTGGACGAGATAGTGATGTCGGCACTTGTTAAGGTTTTCAGAACAGGAATGCAGTACATGGCCTCTCTTGATGATTAATCGTTTTGGTTGATGTAGTTTGATTTTATTGAAAATGCAGTCCCAATGAATGATAAATGTTGTTTAATTGCAGATGGATTCAAGAAACTTTTACAAATGATTACTGCGAGAAGGCATAGCTAGGAGGAGAAGTAGCAGAAAGTTTGGCTGGACCGTGAGAGGCTCGTACTGAAATCAACGAGACCTCAAGGAAGGAAAATAAAAGACAAAGCGGAATGGATGATGACAAAAGCCCAGGCTTGGAAAGATCCGTCAGTTACCGAGTATATCCCGTTTTGTAAGTTAAAATCAGAAAACTTAACACATGAAGCGGACCATGAGCACTCACGGAAAAGACAAAATGATGATCTTCGACGGTTTCGGGGAGCCCAAAGGTCACACGATTGGGGCAGCCCAAACGGTTGGCTGATTTGGTTTAAATATAGGACAGTTAGAGTTTACAGGGGCTTTTTCCCTAGAAAAAATTGTGAACTATTGTTTGTAAGAGGAACTACTTCGTTTTACAATAAGAAATTACAAATTTTTGCCTGTTGGAGAAGGTGCTATGTGGAATCTTCCAATGTGATAAATGAACAATGTTGAAGGGGAACTATTTCGCTTTCGACTGTGCTTCATTAACTGTGAGAACGTTCTAACTTCATGAGCCTATGTTCTTACCTGAATGTTCTCTAGTATGTTCTGTGATGTTTTCCACTATGGGTAATGGAAGTTTTAACCGTTGATGAGCTATCTTGTCATGTATATTTTTATTCATGTTTGTATGTTTGGTTCTAAGAACAGCTATCTGTGATTCGCCGTAACATGTGAACAGTATTGCATTACTCATGAATTAATATCTAGCTCTCTAGAGATAGCCTAGTTAGTATTTATTTTCTAATTGTGTGTGATTTAGATGCTTGAGAGTTTAAGACGAGAGGTAAGAACCTGCGCATCACTTTGTGAATACTCCTGGCATTCTTTATCAAATCTGCATGTTAAATAGGCACTTGCATATCATATTTTAAGTCAAAAATAACAAAAGTATATATGGTGGACCGAGCCACAACTGGTAAAACCTTTAATTTTTTGTTACTTGACCTATGGTAGCTGGACCGCAAACCGGACGGATTCCCCACACCAAACAGTCACGGGCTAGTTGGGAACGTTGACTGAGGAGAATCCCTTGCTGTTGTCGCCTGCGAATTTCCAGGCCTCAACACAGACATAAGCGGTTTCGATCTGGACGCGTATAATGGGTAAGATCTCAATCTCGGTATTAATTGCATTACTTTATTATGTTGAATACATTTGCATAGACCCTTTCACTAAGTTTATTTTGAATAACCATAGACAAGGGTGACTTGCTAGATAAGGTGGTTGAATGTGCGTTAAAGAAGGTGAACCAAACACGACTGGATGTAGCCAAATATCCAACTGGTTTGGATGAAAAGGTGAAAGATTTTGAAAATAAAGTTTTATTGAAGAGAATGGACAGTGCAAAACCTCACGTCATAGGGATTATTGGTTTGGGCAGAGTGGGAAAGACAACCCTTGCCAAAGAACTATTCAATAGGAAGAGTTCACAATATAGTAGATGTTGTTGCTTTTTGTCATACGTGAGAGAAAATGCAAGTAAAGGCTCTTTAATTTTATCGCAGATCCAGTTGCTTAAGAGCTTGACTGGATCAGAGCCCTTAATACACTGTATTGATGAAGGCACAGAGACACTCAAGAAACATCTCTCTTCTTATCCAGCATTAGTAATTTTGGATGATGTAGATGATCTGAATCAGGTGGACGCACTTTTTCCAGTTAAAACTCTTCTTTGCAAAGAGAGCTTAATATTGATTACATCTCGAGATCAATGGATTACCATGATCTTTAAAAGTGTTCGGGGCACTTCTCTATGGTAAAAATGACATGTCTTATTGGGAGGACCAATTGGATACGCTTAAACATATGCTTCCCAGTGAGATTCAAGGAAGACTTAAAATTAGTTATGAGTCACTCAATAGAGTGGAAAAACAGATATTTTTAGATGTTGCTTGTTTTTTTATAGGACTAAACAGGGATATAGCTATCAGATAATGGGACGGCTCAGGCTGGAAAGGCTGGATGGGGTTTCAAAATTTGCATAACAAATGTCTCGTAGAATTGGACAATGAAAACAAAATATTTATGCATGACCACCTGCGAGATTTGGGAAGGGAAATTGTAGAGGATTCGTTGCCACGTCGTCTTTGGAATTCGATAGAGAATATCATTGATGACATGTTACAACAATCATCTGTGAGTGCTTAATTACTCAATTCTTAATTCATATTCAAAAAAATCTGTTGTCAATTTTTTAAATTCTTTATCATTTTGTCATAATCAACATGTAATAATGGTGCGAGGAATTAGGATGCGCCTTAGTGAATGTAAAGATAATGATGACCATGATGTATATGGCAGTATTGGTATGAGAAGGTTGCAATTTGTTGATACTGAATATACTCTCTTACAACGCATCTTGACAAGGATGCAATCCCCAAATCTCATAGGGATTCGCTAGAACCACTGTCCATATTCTTGTCTGCCTTTTGTTAGCCAAAACCAAGCGACTAAACTTGAGTTTACCGCTCAGTTAATACTAAAATTTAATTTTCACTTTTTCACATCAAACTCTTTTTTCTTTTTCACTTGTCGGATGAAACTTGTCTATCTCTCGACTAGACAAGTCTATCAACTTTGGTCGGTGTAGAAGGAGCAAGTTGATAAGTCAACTTGAACGATAGCCGACTTAGTCGATCAGCCGACTCAGTCGGTCGGCCGACTAAACTAGAGATTAGGTCGGCCACCTAAGGTCTGGTCGGTTCACCGAACCGACAAGTAGTTATTTTGTAACTGTTTTGTAATCATATATATTAGGCAGTTGAGCCAGATGAGAACTTAGTTCAGTTCTGTTTGTTGTATGGACTCATTCATGTAATATAATTTGTTAATTCACCTGTTTTGTTCTTATCTCTTGTCTCTGTTTTATACGTATGTTTTAGTGTGTATTATTGGTAACCTTATGTGATTTGTGAGATTACAACATTGGTTTCGTTGCCGGTAGTACATGTTTGAAATGCATGCAAACAGATGATACCAGAGCACGAGATTAAGGACTGGTGGGAACGTAAAGTTGTAAATTATTTAGAGAATTACGCACGAAGGAACAGATTAACAATCGCACAAGCAAAAGAAAGATTCTTCACAGAAACACATGAAAATTTTGTAGAATCAGTGCCCCAACTTCTAAAGAAACTCCTGGATGAGAAAGCCGGAAGGGACTAAAGAACAACAGTTGCTAGAAAAACTGATCCTAGGAAGTAGAACAAACTTATCAGAGTGGTTTAAGAAAATCGCCGACAACTTCTGTGAGGAGAAAGCGGTCGAAGACAGAACTTTGGTGGAAACAGTTAAGGAGAAATTTTACATAGATCTCACCGAGCAATTTCTGTGTTCCTTATTGACCTTGCTGTTCAAATTCCTGATCAAGAAGGGAGTAAGACATATTGTCGAACCTCGTCCATCACTTCACGACCTGCCATCAAACTCTAACTGGGCGGAGAAGCAAAGGAAGTGGGAAAAATTTAATGTAGAAAGGGAGTGGGAATACTTCCTAAGCAAATAGACCGAACTATCCGGGCTTTCTAAAAGCGTCGGGTAGGTTATGGGGGGGTAGCTGGTCATATGTCGAGATAGAGTAGAGTGGATTCTACTCGACTAGAAACAGATACCATTCACCAATAATGAGAAGTCGACCAAAAGGAAACTCAAGAGAATAGTATCACACGAAGGTATGTCGAACATTCAAAAAATAGAGAGGGAAGAGAGACAACAGAGGAGGGAAGCAAGAAGAGAAAGAGCCTTAGAGCTACATAGAGGAAGAAGTCTTAGGGCGACCGACCAGGAAGAGAATCCACCAGAGTTGGGTCATGACCGACATAAAGAAGGCATGGAACAAGAGGCGTCCCCTATGGAGGAAGAATTGTGGATAAAGCAGCCAGAAGCTCTCCAATTAAGAGCTCCCCATGACGGAACAACCCTATCTCCGTTGAATCCACGTACTCGGATACAGACTATTATCGAAGAGGACCTCCAACTACGAACTGGTGACTTTAGTATATGGAGTCGACTAGACGACACCTAATTATACATCGACCAGAGGAAGGGAATTGGGTTACCTTTCAAGCGGCACCCTCCAACCAAAGTATCCACTTACTCTTACTGAAACATGAAGGAGCACCCACCCCCCCCCCCCCCCCCCCCCCCCCGCAAAATACAGCTTTAGAAGACACAGAACACTCAGAACTATGGACAAATAGTTGCAATGGGCCATCGACAATAGAATTCGACATCAACCGACTGCCAGTCGACGAAGAATCGACAACCGACGGGAACGAAAGTTCTGTCGACCATAGTCCTGCAGAGACGAATAAACCAAAAACCCCACCACCCTCACCCGCACCCCCACCTCCACTGCCGCCACCTCCTAAGAGCAGTGATAGTGACTCAGACATGGGTCACGGATCAGCTCACATTCCTCTATATGAGGGGGATGAGGACCCCAGACGACACTGGTTCGTCTGCAAGTTGACTTGGGAGGCCAACCAAGTTACAGACAAAGATAGACAAATGGAACAGTTCGTCGGTGCCTTGAGGAAAAGGGCATTGACGTGGTATATGACCTTTTCGGAAAGACAATCTAGAGAAACCAAAGCCGAGATCAAGGCACAATTTCTATCATTTTTCAAAACTCCAGATGCCAAACACCTGGCAGCGAAAAAACTAAAAAATACGTCACAGAAGCCAGGGGAAACTGTCCGCGACTATGATAAGCATTGGAAAGACCTTTTGAGCCAGTTGGACTATGTTATAGATGAATAGTTACTAATCTAGTGGTTTCTTGCAGGGTTATCTCAGAAAGTGCATCGACACATCATTCTAGAAACATTCAAATATTATGAAGATGCGCTAACAAAAGCTCTTTAAGTGGAGATGGATGAGGACATACCCGCTTACCCCACAGACCACAGATTAGAAGAACAGCTCGAGAGTGTACAGAAGTATTTAAAGGAGTTAAACCTCAAGAATCAAAAGATCTGGTGCACAAAATGCTCGACGACCGGACACTCCAAAGACAACTGTCGATAGGAATACAGCTGACAAGACGTTCGATTTGTGCAGATGAAATCTTTTTGCGACATCTGCTAGGAACACGGGGACCACTCGACAAAAGAATGCCCGTTCAACATGAATAATAGCAAGGCATCCTGGTGTGCAATCTGCGAAACCAAAAATCACAATACGGTCGACTGCCATTTGAACCTGAAGAACTGACAAAATTATCATGCAGTCTACCAAACCAACGCAGTTGTGCAAACTAAGGAGTAAAACAATTTAGCAAGCGATCAAAATGGTTAGAGATATGACGGTCGACGATACGAGTGCTAGTACGACAATCGACGTGCAGGCTACGGAGGAAGAGTTCGATTCCCTAGGAATCGCGACAACCGACCGCGTCGACCCATCCAGTGCTTTACATGTGTTGCAGCTACAACTGTTCTCCCCAAAAAAAATTCAAATTTTGGACCTCCCTTTTATGATTTTAATGTTGTCTTGAATCAATTGGATCTGTGAATTTTGGTCGTGCTTTAATTGTGGATAATTTTTGAAGATGAACTCGCATCCTGTTTTCAGAAATTGCTTGTGTTGGAAATTGTTGCGGGTCGCAGATGTTAGAGTCTGGTTTTTGTTAATCGAAGATGAGTCGGATCAAGTGTTTTTAAAAAAAGCGTCGTTTCGGAGGTGAAACAGTTTCAATCGTTTCCAAATTTTTAAAGTTTTAAAAAACACTCAGATCAGAGGCTGTTGTCTGTCTCGCTTCCATCGTTGCTGCTTCCAAATCAGCTAAGCATCCGATGTATAAGTACCCCGCCCGCCGATGCGTGTCAGTATTCTAGTCGCATGTCTATAACCTGTTTCTCTTTCGCCATTGCGGCTCCCACATCAGCTAAGCACCCGAAATGTAAAGCGCTCCGCCCACCGATGCGTGTTGGTCTTTTAGTCGCATGTCTGAAGTCTTTTCTCTTTCGTCGTTGCAGCTCCCAAAGAAACTAAGCACCCGAAGTTGATTTCTTTCCGACTTTCGATCGAGAGCTTTCCCGCCCACATTTTAGGTCATATCTTTTCCGACTCCGATGTGCTTAAGTGTTTTCGCAGTACCCATCACCTGATAAGACCCGCTTCTGCGGCTGTGAATAGGTCTACCCCGTTGATGTTAGCGTTCTGAGCCGCCGATGAGTTCTTTGTTCTTGTCGTTGGTGTTTTCTTTCGAACCCGTAGGTAGACGAGATAGTGGTTCCGGCGTTTGTTAAACTTCATGACAGTTATGCACATTGTAGAAGGAGCAAGTCGACTTCATCGACTTGCTCCTTCTACACACATGATCTTTCTTATTGAGTAGCCGTTTGATTGATATAATTTGACGTATTATTTTAGAATGCAATCCCAATGAATGACGCACATTAATTAATTGCAGGTGGGCTCAAGGGACTGTTGAGATTACCATGGTGCAAAGACATAGCTGGGCAATTTTGACCAAGATCGAACCGAAACCGTCAGGATCGCAAGGAGGACAAGCAAAGCTGAAGACAAAGATCAGTAGTGACAAAGGCGCAGACCTAAAAAAATGTTAGTTACTAAGTAGATCATGAGTGCATACAGGAAAAGACAAAGAGGGATATGAAACGTTTGAGGGACCGAAAGGTCACACGGTTGGGGGGACAGCCCAAGCGGTGTATTGTTTTAGTTTAAATATGGGAAAGTTAGAATGGATAGGGGCTTTTTTCCCTGGAAAAACTCGTAAACTATGGCTTGTAAGAGGAACTATTTCGTTTTACAAACCTGAAATTGCAAATTTTGCCTGTTGGAGAAAGTGTGATGTGGAATGGATCAATGCGTCTAAATGAAAGATGTTGAATGGGAACTATTTTTTTTTCAACTGTGTTTCATTAAATGTGAGAGCGTTCTAACTTCCTGAACCTATGTTCTTGTCTGAATGTTCTTCAGTATCCTTATGATGTTTTCCACTATGAGTAATGAATGTTGTTCATAAACAATTGGCTATCTGGTTGTTCAAATATCTTTGCATGTTCATGTGTTTTGAAGAAAGTATCAGCTATCTGTGATTTTTCATAATGCATGTACAAAATACATTACTCATCAATGAATGATAATCTTGCTCCCTAGGGATAGGTTAGGTAGTTAGTTTTAATTTATTGCTGTGTGTGATTCAGATGCGAGGGAGTTTAAGATGAGAGGTATGAGCCTGCGCATCACATTGTGACTGCTCCTCGTATTCTCTATCAATCTGCATCTTAGATAGGCACTTGCATATCATACTTAAAGTCAAAATACAAAAATATACACGGTGGACCGGGCCGCAACCGGTAAAACCCTTTGTTTTTGTTACTTGACCTACGGTAGCCGGACTGCAAACCGGACGGATTCCCTACACCAAACAGTCACGGGCTAGTTGGGAACGTTGACTGGGGAGAATCCCTTGCTGTTGTTGCCTGCGAATTTCCAGGCCTCAACAACATGTTATAAAGAGGGACATCGGTATGCAGACTTTCCATATAAAAACAGAACTGACCTCAGATTTTGTATTCACTACGGAGTAGGGGATCACTCACTAGAGGATTTCCCTACCATGTTGGAAAAAATAAATACAAAGAAAAATGTTAATGTCTTGTCCTGTTTGCAAAAAAAGATGTAATAAACACACAAAAAATTGCATATTGTAACTCGACAAGGAACAAAAATAAGAGCTAAAAACCCAAGAATCAGTAAAATAAAAGAGAAAAATGTCTATCCTGATCCACTGAAAGAAAAACAAACATACAAAAAAGAAACCAATGTATTCAAAGAAATTGCACGAGAAGAACAAGTTCACGACACTCGACATAACACAATAAACGAATTAATCCAGCTCATACAAAAAGACAACTCAGTATCTCAGTTCATCGATTTTCTATATGAAATAAAATGTAACAACTCTGAAAAACAAACAAAGAACATCTGCAGCTTAAATAAAAAAAACAAAGGTGATGCCGACCCACTTGTCGACCTAGAAATCGAAGGATACCACATCCGACAAGTAGTGCTCAAATTCGGCTCACAAGTAAACATCATGACTCATGACACTTAAGAACAAATGGGTAGACCTCGACTCTATGAGTTAGGAATATACCTGAAACTAGCTGACTAGGGTCTAATTGAACCTATTGGAGTCTTGAAAAACATCGACACGACTATAAAAGGAATCTCGACCAAGGTCGACTTTGAAATCATTGACCCAAAAGAAGGATCTAGTTCCTTCCCAGCGTTAGTCGGTCGACCTTGGGGTAGAAAGATGAAAGCATCGATATCCCTGGACAAGGAGCGAAGCAAATTAAAAGGAAATAGATAAAAGGTCATTGTACCCATTCATCCATCTCAAGGGGAACCTTGGACTGAACCTATCGATGAAGAAGTCGACATCCGACAACTCTACCAGATTCAAAACAACGCAAATTACACAGAACTAAATATCCATGGAGAACTTCATTTAGGCAACCAAGACTCAGTTGGTTATAATTTAGAAGTCGAATTATATGATTGGGAGATAGAGAAATATGAAACACAAGCAAGAGGGTGCTAGACTATACAAAAAGTGCAGAAAAATCCCACCCAACAGTGCTTCATAGTGTCCATTGTCCCAAAAAAAATTGAGAAGAAAATTAGGGAATACCCTACCTTACAACCTACCATTGTAAATACTACACAAATACCAAGATACAAGGAAAGGGAATCACCAGTCATGCATGTCGAACAAGTTTCCAAAAATATTGGTGAACATGGCCGGCTTCAAAGCCTAGTAGAAACTTTTACAAGACAAGCTGCTCGATGGTGGGATACACATCAGACAAGACTGCAGACCTAGACAACAGCTTCGACTTACTTTGTCGAAAGGTTTGGAGGAAATAAGTTCACCCAACAAGCTCAGATACCTGTATTCACTCAAGGACAGAACCCAGAAGATCATATTAAAACCTGTGAAAAAGAATGGAGAAGACTTGGATACAAGGATGAACGAGCATGGCCACACTTGTTCCCATCAACCCTCGTCGACTCACCAAACAAATGGTATAATATGGAAGAAGCTAGAGGTGAAACCTTGTTGGAGCAGGGCCCCGCAGCTACAGGAAAAATTGCTATATCAGGACAAGAAATTCAAAGGAAACAGTACTTGAGCGGCCGAGAAGAGAGAGCTCAACCACTACACTTAAGGCAGCGGCGAAGACAGGAGGGCTCATCTACCCTCATAAAGAGAAAAGGAGCAACGGGCCGAGGTATTGAAGACAAAGGACAAAGGGGGAGCGACCGAGGAAGTGGCGCCTGTACCCACGAGCAGCGTCGGGAAGCGTGGAAGACTGTAGAAAGCTATGGTGTGATGGAAAGCGGCAAGTTCAAAGTACAGATAGGCCGACTATCACAAGTTAGGGTTTTTGGGTTACTGTTGGGAAAGGCCCACAGTGTTGTAACAAGGCGGGACCTTCGGGCCGCCTATATAAGCATGTATTTTGTATTGTAAAAGGTTAGACACTGAGTTAGCTATTCAGACAATTAACTAGTCAAAGAGTTAGTTAGTCTGTTAGCTCATAGTCATTTTGTATTGTAAAAGAGTCGAGCTCTGGTTCTGTTATTCAGTCTGTAGTTATCTTACTGTAACCAGTAGCTGGCTCCTTGAGTATGAATGTAACAATCCGCAGGGATTGTGAGAGAGAGAGAGAGAGAGAGAGAGAGAGGAAGAGTATATTGTAAGAAGGCAATATATGAAGAGAAGAGATCTAGGAGAGAAGGGCCCCCAGCTGTGTGCGCGGAATTTCCAAGAAGATCTCAAACTGCATACTAGGTTGCAGCGGAACTGTGTTTATCCTCTCAAGACATAATATAAAAACCAGTTCCTATGGACGTAGCTTCCTTCCTGGGAGTGAACCACATTAAATATGTGTGTTGTACGACTGTTTCATGTGATTGTAATTACTTAGTTACTATTTGTTATCTGTTACATGAGCTTTGCTATCAGTTAGTGGATGTATGTATGTTCTCATTCAGTTTACAGCAATATAGAAGGTTAAATGCAAGTTGAATGTATCAAGTATTATGTATATGAGATTATCAGTGCTTGATTCACACAGTAATAGTTACAGTTTTAAGTGATTTCAGTATACTTAGTTCAGCAAGCTGAGTATAGTTGAGGTTACATGTGTTGAACTGTGGAGGTTTAAGTAAGATTGTTTAACACCCTGTTGATGGTTAACAGAGCTATTCTACCCAGAGAGAAAGCCTTTGGACCTTGAGAGTCACATTGAGTCTTACTGTAGAAGATATCGCAGTATAGAAGGGTGATATCGCACCGTCGGGGAAGCTGCGGTGTGAGATATCGCAGGTTACGAGGCAAGTAGAGGGGAAAGTTGCGCATCGTCCTGGGGGCTATGACACGATAGAGTCCTTCCCCTATTAGAGCCAACGAGTAAGAGAGAACAGCACCTCACAGAGAGATCCCGCTGGCTAAGAAGAGTCGTGAGACACTAGGATGCTACAGAACCTAGTTGAGGACACCTGAGTCTTCGGCCAACCCATCTCAGATCACTTCGGGTGAGACTTTAGGCCATTCTGTGGTCTGTCACCGAAAGGGCCAGTGAGCTAGGGGTATTGTTGGTACATTACAAGTAAACCCGAGTCTTCCCACTTTAGTAACCAACAAATGGTTCCGTTGCCGGCTTTGAACACATTGAAGAGCTAATGTTCTGTTAGCATCCTACAAAAGAAGAACTCAACCAGTGGGTTGGGTCTAAGGAAAAAGAATTTGCTGCGACAGAAAACAAGAGTCCTAGACTAAGTACAGAGGACTGGTTACAAAAACATATCTTCACAGACCTGCATGAGATATTTTTTGCGACCTACGCAAACGAGATGTACGACTGGTTGTCAAAGTTGATTGACAAGAATATATTCAAGAAGAAAAGGAACATTGTCTGGACACCGGAGCTGATTCAGACCGTGAAGAGCATAGATAGTCCCATTTCGCGGGAAGTTGACTTTTGGCTTGCAAGTTTGATGGAAGGCTTCATTACAGAGTTTGCAGTTGATCAAAGAAAGAGCTTCAGCGAAGCTGAGAGATACTTCTTCAAAGGATATCACGGTAAGTACTTGAACTCTTTAAATTTTTCCATTAAGATGCTATTACATGAAAAAGGAGTACTCGATATATTCTCAGATGAATAAGTTAAAGTAAAGTGTAATGTCACAAGAGTTTGAGAGTGAATTTGAAGAAATTGGATGTACATGTAGTGGTAAGAAATATAAAGTAGATTTCAAATCTTCTCTCTTTGAAGACAGTTCAAACAATACTAGACAACAGAGTCACAGTAATACAGAAAGAACAGTAGGGGGTATCCCTTACCACCCTTATAGCCCACAGAAAACAACCGGGACTCAGAATAATCCTGCGGGAACTACATCTAGTAGTTCACACACAGTACATACTACCTTTACGCCACCTACATCTACATCGCCTAGTGGTAGTAATACAGCAACTCAGCATCCACGACGTAGAAACAGAATGGGGGATGACATGAAGTTACCTACCTTTAAGGGTACAGGGGCAGAAGACCCGGAACAAAATTGGTTCCTATGTGAAGTAGTATTCACCATTAAAGGGATCCAGGATGATAACACTAAACTTGTCCAGTTGGCCACTACACTTAGAGAAAGAGCCTTAACATGGTATATGAAGTATACCACAGCGCAGCCCAGAACACTTGTACAGGTTAGGACTGCCATGATCAAAGAATTTAAGAAACCCAAGTCTGAGTCGCAGTGTATCACCGAGCTTAAAGACATCAAACAACTACCCTCAGATTCAGTATGGGACTTTGATCAGAAATTCAAAGCCCTTATAGACCGAGTCAGCTTTGAGTTTGCCCCAGAGTAGCATAAGGAATGGTTCATCGCAGCACTGCTCCCTCATATCAGACTGCCACTAATGTAGCAGAGACTCCATACGCAGGATGAAGCGTTGGAGATGGAAATGAAACTAGAGGCTTCACCTCTAGCCGAGACTAGTACAGGTATGACAAACCTGCAGAATCAGTTAGCTAACCTCACCTTACAACTACATGAGATTAAGAAAGGGAAAGAGGTTGCACAAGAACTATGGTGTACCAAGTGTAAAGGACAGGGCCATACTAAAGATAATTGTCCAGTATTTGTTGAATATCTAGCAAATGGGGCTCCTAACCCCTTAGTACAGAATCAAGGGCCCTGGTGTGAACTCTACAGAACAAGAGGACATAGACCTCAGGAATGCCCTTTACTTCAGAAGTATGTACATACCCCTAAGAACTTATACTGTAACTTCTACAAGTCATTAGGACACGATGAACATAATTGTCGAGCTTATGATCTCATGATAGAGAGAAAACACGACTTGTACAGAGTCCAATCAGAGACACCAGGTCCAGCAGCAGGACCACAGCATGAACCGGCTCATGATGGCCGTGGTGGAGGATTCAGAGGAAGAGGCCGAGGAGGAGGCTTTGGCCGTGGTGGAGGCTTTGGCCATGGCCATGGACTGATTACTTGTTACAATTGTGGAGTTGTAGGACATTATGCTAGGGATTTTCAGAACCCTACTACGACATGTAACTATTGCAAGTCCTATGACCACGCTATAGAAGAATGTCCTGTCTTGAGAGCCAAGATCAGAGATCCTAAGCCAGCAGTAAACCAGAACATTCATCTTATTGCTGTTGAGTAGAAAGAACCAGAACCAAGAGTCCATATTGTGGCTCGCAGTGGTGCTTCCACTAGTACGACATCACAGGATGCCGAAAAGAACACAGGTTCAGAGTGGGTGCTCAAAGCTACTAATAAATAAACACCACTTGACCTACAGAAGAATAAAGAAACATTCCTGAAAGCTAAAACTTTCTTTAATGACCCTAGACCATCAGGATCGCAGGTACTGCCATGTAGGGGCGTACCGCAGCAAACACCTTGTGGCGTTAGTCCTATGTAGACATCGCAGGCTACCACATCGGGAAGGTGCAATGAGGATGAGTTGACAGGAAGCGTACAATCCTTCCTATGGAGCTGCTTGAAACTCCTGAGAAATGAGAAAGCTATTAGAGAGCTTTAGCACATCATAGATCAGTGTCAGCAATCTTCTTCCGTGAGCAGTGCGCAGCGTGCTATTCATAATATTATGGGCCATACAAGAATAGGAACAGTGATGAGACTCACAGCACAAGTTGGAGAATTTGAAATGAACGAGGTAATCCTAGATTTAGGATCAGAGGTAAATGTTTTGACTAAGCAGACATGGGAACAGATAGGTAGCCCTAAGTTAGCCAGATCACCTATCCATCTGAGATTAGCCAATCAATAGAGGGTATCGCCATTGGGTCGTTTACCACAAGTTCCAGTTGACATTGACGGAGTTCACAGCTTTGCAGACTTTGAATTTATAGAAATCATTGGCGATAGTAGACCGTACCCATCTTTACTAGGTATTGATTGGGCAATCGATAACATGGCTGTTATCGATTTAAAGAAAAGATAAATGACTTTTAAGGATACACAGATCTGGGTCATCGCACCGTTGGATCCTTTTCAGGGTCCTAGATATATTGAACCTATCTGAGCAGAGGAAGAGGTACGTAATATGGAGAGCCTTTATCAGATGACCACCAATCAGAGTGATTACATCAACCCCACTGCAGAAGGAAACATTAGTTGGCGATGCGACAACTCATGTGCATCGGATTCGGAGTTTGGTTTAGAAAATTGGCAGAATAGACTTTATGAAGTCTCAGCTCATAGATGTGCATTCATGACTAAGTCACTGCGATGGATTGGCGCATAGATTCAGGATATCCCGTCCTTTAATGGCTTAGCAGATGTCAACGACTTCTTACAGCAATTTGAGCAGGAAATTCGTCACAAGCAGAGGATGTCAGTTATTGACCTTGTAGTAAGAGCCACACCTGCAAGATGGTGGCATGCACATAAAGAGAATATCGCATCATGAGATGATCGTAAGAGATTGATGGCGATCAGATTCTCTAATAACAAGGACTGTTTCCAGCAGAAATACACAGGAGAAAGTGACCCCAAGTCACATATTAAGACTTGTGAATAGAATTGGTTGGATATTCCAGAGGATGAATGGGTTCACCTATTCATTCACACTTTTGAGACAATTCCACGGAATTGGTACACAGAGACAGAGTTGCGCAAAGGAACGACTACATGGCCAGTAATGATAGACAACTTTGAACTCACTTTCTCTTTTGAATATGAGTATCCAAGTATTGATCAGGCCCTAGACATTATAAAGATTAAGATATTTGAGGACTGTACCCTATCAGTGCATACTCAACCCGAGTGGGCCATCCAGTTAGAATATGCACTCGAGTGTTTTAACTTCACAGCAGAACCAGATGATGAGGATGAGGATCCTCGCAGCATCAACATTCCAGAGTCAGAATGGACTCGTGAAGTTGATGGACCGAAGTTAGAGATTCCAACTATCACAGAGCCTATCAAGATTAAAAAGATCAATATTGGCACAGAATCAGAACCAAAGTTTTCCTCTATCGGAGACTATTGGGATGATGAAACGGTAGGACAAATTGCATATTTGCTCCATGACTATCAGGACTTATTCCCCACTAAGTTCATAGAGATGAAGGGAATAGTCGGAGATTTGGGTGTCATGAGGATACCTTTGAAAGAGGATGCTAGGCCAGTTAAGCAGTGTCCATACAGATTAAATCCTCGTTATAAAGAAAAAGTTAAGGATGAGATTGATAAGATGCTAGTAGCAGGCATCATTGAGCCCATAGAAGAGATCGAATGGGTTAGTCCCATGGTTGTGCAAGAGAAGAAAACCAAAGTATAAATCATGATTTTTGTCGATTTGCACAAACTCAACGACGCATCGCTTCATGACCCATTTCCGACACCTTTTACTGACAAAGTTTTAGACAATGTGGGAGGACAAGAGGTCTACTCCTTCACTGATGGATTTTCAGGCTATCACCAGATCATAATCCATCCAGAGTATCAACATAAGACCAACTTTGCAACAGAATGGGGCTCATTCCAGTATATGGTAATGCCCTTTGGTCTTAAAAATGCACCAGCTATCTTTTCTGGAGTAGTAGTTGCTGTATTCAAGGAATACATCCATAAATTCTTAGAAGTCTATTTTGATGACTGGACTGTATTTGGATTAATCGACAAGCATATAGGAGATTTAAGGTTCATGTTAGAGAAATGTAGGCAATATCAGATTTCTCTTAACTTGAAGAAATGTATATTCTGTGCGCCATTTGGTATTTTGTTGGGTCATATTGTTTGCAGACAAGGCTTGATGGTAGATCCTGCAAAGATTTCCATCATTGTAAATCTTCCAGCACCCAAGTCAGTCAAGCAACTGAGGACAGTACTTGGTCATACCGGGTACTATAGAAAATTCATAAAAGGTTATGCAAAGATCACAGCACCTATGGAAAAACTGTTAAAGAAAGATGTGAAATTCCTATGGAATGAGGAATGCCAGCAAAGTCTAGACACTCTTAAAGAGAAGATGGTTACAACACCCATCTTAGTATTTCCAGATTGGACCAAGCCATTTCACGTACATGTGGATGCATCTGGCATCGCACTGGGGATCGTCTTAACACAACCATGAGAAGGGGGTATCGATCACCCTATCGCATACTCAAGCAGAAAGTTATCCACCGCAGAAAAGAACTACACCACTACAGAAAGAGAAGGATTAGCTATGGTGTACGCTCTACAGAAGTTCAGGCACTACCTGTTGGGTGCCCCATTCAAGATGTTCACTGACCATTCCACTTTGAAGTACTTGGTCAATAAGCCAGTGTTAGGGGGAAGAATCTATAGATGGTTACTCCTATTTCAGGAGTATGATTTTGAAATCATTATAAAACCAGGAAGATTGAATGCCGAACCTGATCATCTATCGCGGATAGACTCAGGAGAAGAACCAAGTAATTTAGAGGATAATTTTCCAAATGCGCAATTGTTTTTTATTCAGATTGCAGATGAGTATTATGCTGATATTGTTCACTTTCTCACCACAGGGTGGGCACCAGTTGAGTTTACTAAGCAGCAAAAGAAGCAATTAGTTGTTAAAGCAGTAGACTTCACTTTGATCGTAGGACAGTTATACAAGTTAGGTCGAGATGAAGTCTTGCGTAGATGCGTTATGCCGCACGAGAAAGAGGCCATTATCAGAGAAGCACATTTCCGTACCACGGGAGGTCATTTCGCAGGAAAGCCGACTGCGCAGAAAATTCTAGCTGCAGGATTATGGTGGCCTACTTTGCACCCAGACACTAAGGAGTTTTGCATATGCTGCGATATCTGCCAAAGGGTAGGAAAACCTTCGTGAAGAGATGAAATGCCGCTGCGACCACAGATTACTCTGCGCGCATTTGAAAAGTGGGCTATAGATTTCGTGGGTCCTATCAACCCACCAAGAAAACGAACTAGTGCGAGATACATCATCACCGGAATAGAATACCTCACCAGGTGGGCAGAGGCCAAAGCAGTAAGGAATTGTGATGCTGCTATAGCTGCATAGTTTATTTTTGAAAACATCATAAGTAGATTTGGATGTCCAGTAATTTTGATGAGTGATCAAGGCACACACTTTCTGAATCAAACTATTGAGGCCTTGACGGAGGAATTTCAGATACAACACCATAAGAGCACTCCCTACCACCCACAAGCTAATGGTACGGTGGAGGCCTTTAACAAGATTCTAGAAAATGCTCTTACTAAGATCTGTAACAGCCAAAAAAATGATTGGGACCTCAGGGTTAATGCTGTATTATGGGCTTATAGGACTACATGCAAGAAACTTACAGGACACACACCTTTCAGCTTGGTGTATGGACAAGAGGCTGTTATGCCTATGGAATATATTATTCCCAGTGTAATAATTGCTCAAATTACCGAGATGGCTGATACAGACACGATGAATGAAAGACTAGCACAGTTGCTTGCCTTAGAAGAAGACAGATTCATCGCAGGATTTCATCAAAAAGTGCAGAAGGCACGAGAAAAAGCTTGGCATGATAGGCACATCAAGAGCAAGAGTTTTCAGATAGGAGACCTAGTGCTCCTTTATGACAGCAAGTTTGTTAAGTTTCCAGGGAAGTTCAAGACGCATTGGTTGGGTCCATATCAGATTTAGCAAGTTACAGAAGGAGGTGTCGTTCAGCTCAGCAAACTGAATGGGGAGCTTCTTCCTACTTTGATTAATGGCAGTAGACTTAATATTTATAGTGATAGCCGCTCCACCTCTCAGCCCTAACTCAGACAGTTTATGAAAGTGCAGATGCCCAGTGTAGTTGAAAGGAGGCATCGCACATAGTGTAGATGTCCAGTGTAGTTGAAAGGAGGCATCGCACCGGTAACTAGTCTACACTAAAAAAATAAAAATAAAAAAATTCCAAGTATGAGAAATCGCATCAGAAAAGTTGGTTTTGCACAAGTCATAGGACACTTGTGGAGTTTTTGAACGTTGCAGAGTTTCATGACCAGCATTTTGGCTCAGAATGATGCGGTGTGTCATCGCAGCAATGCGGTGTGTCATCGCAGCAACGCGGTGTTCCTCATGCCACGTAGATGACTCTGAAAAGGGACAGAGGGCCAGTCACTTCGCCTTCTGACGAGCAGTTAATATAGATATGACAGGTATACGTTGCCCTATATTTGGCAACAGTATAATGATTTTTCCAGATTTAGTAAATCTTGGTCGAGACCGGCGCCTGCACACAATTTTCGAGGGAAATTTGATCGGATTTTCAGCAATTAATAAGGATAGAAACGACGGGTGTTGTCTTGTCCATGCAATTAATACCACCGACGGGTCTAGCCTAGATGACCGTTGCTTCAGAGATTATCGCCTTCGTTATAAATATAGAGATCATTCATACAGAAGGGTTACTTTTGTGATTTCTGAGAGTTACAGAGCAATTTGAAGAGTTTTCCCTGTGCAGAGATACTCCAGTTACAGAGTGCTAGTTTTCCCCAATTTCACAACCATTTCCAGTCCAGAGTATTGCACCGAGTGGGTTCTGTCTGAGACGAAACCTTTAGAAGACATTGTGCAATGATTCCAGCGTGGTGGCCTTGTGTCTGCTATGACGACGCAGCCCAGGGCTGTGAAATTAGGTACATCATAGGTCAGACAGCCACCAAGGATGAGGAGCCAAGCTCATATAGTAGAAGATTCCATCCCAGAGCAGAAAGAAGAAGTTCGTATGGCAACAAAATAAATCGTGCCACGAGTCGAGTACGCACCAGAGGTAACCATTCCCAAGGGTGCTAAGTTTCCTGTTTCGCTACCACCGATTGATTCTCGTGTAAAGGAAGATGGAGATATGTCAGGATATGCTCATGTTCTCAAATTTACAGACTATAACCTTGGAGATAGTAAGACATATCCTCAGTTTCATCCGGATCGGTATCTTACGGTTCAGAGGAACTCGAGGACCGAAGCAGATGAATTTGTTCCTATGGAACATGTCTAGCTTCTTGAGCGGTCAGGCTTGCTCAATTTGTTGAGAATACCACATTTTGGATGAGGTGCAGAGGTTAATGTCGTGGTGCATGTGCTACTTTCCTATGTACATGGAGGTTACCTCTAGCTAGGTAACAGGGTCGATCTGAACATCGATCTGATACACCGCATCACCGGGCTGTCCAAGAATGGTAAGGACCCTAAGATACATATATCAGGTAAGAGCAAGGATACTAAGCTACCAGCAACCCTAGTCAACAAGTATAAGTTACAGAGAGGAGGTTGGGCTTATGACCTCGCAAGCTTAACAGATGATACACTTAGATTTACAGCCAGTCTGCTTGCAGGCAGACTGTTAACCAAAGTGCACCCGAAAGAAGTCACAGGATTAGTAATTCACCTTGCCATACAAGTCACAGAAGGTGAACAATTCAATTGGTGTTTATTTTTATTAAATATTTTTCTTCAAAATTGTTTGACAGCACAGGACGAGCTGAACCACCCCTTCCATTTCTCATGGCTTCTTATATTATGCGCATTCGTCGGGTGGAAAGAGCCACCCCATACCTAGTTTCTACAGCTGCGAGGCAGAGACTGCAGAGGTGCACAGTATGCAAACTTATGGGAGAGTAGTAGCCCAGCCAAGAAAAAGATCAATATGATAGTATTCTATGAATACTATAAGCTATTGAAGCGAGTCATCCAGGAAACACCGCGGATCAACACAGAGACTGTTGACATATACTCCAATTGGCTTGATTTCATTGCGGACAAGCATACAATATTTCTGAGGCCAAAAAGGTTGAGAACGGATAACTGGGCTACTGGATCATTCAAGATGACAGTGCAGGATGTAGAAGATTTCATCAAAGACTTTGCTGAAGAATGGAAGAAGGCATTAGAAGATGCCACAGCAGTACCACCAGGTACCGGACAGACAGACCCAATGGACAAAGGAAAAGACAAAGTGGGATCCAAGGAGACAGATGCAGAAGAAGTGCTACCATAGGCACAAAAGAGGAAAGATGCAGAAGAAGTGCCACCAGAGGCACAGAAGAGGAAAAAAGCCAAAGCCTTAAATCCAACTTTAGAGACCGCACTGACAGACGATTACTATGATCAAAACGCAGCAAGATTAAAGGAGGAGATGAAGGACTCATTTGAGGCGATGCAGACATCACAGGACAAGCTGCAGAGCATGATTGATAAGCAGCTTCTGGAGTTTAAGGCACTAACTGAGAAGACTGCCATGATGCAAACTCAGCCGGCTCAGGAAACAGCTGGAGAAAGCTCAAGACAATCGATTTCCCGCGAGGAAGTCTTTGAAAAAGATCGCATCAATACAGTGCTAATACCGTCAGGGAGAATCCGATTCCCTGCTTCGATGATCGATGTGCAGATACAGGTTAGACAACTTGTCGAGGTTAATCTGGCACAGTTCCCTATTGATCAATTATAGATGATTCAGCAGCAGATAGCCACGGAGCTCAGGGATAGAGAGCTTGCGACTTATAAACATAACACCCAGCTGAAACAAAAGAATGCAGAACTCACCGTAGGCTTTCAGACAAAGGCGGAGGAGTTAAGACAACATGAAGAAAGAGAACAGGATCTAAGTCAGGTCCTGTAGAACATTGCATTGGAGTTACCCTAGTGTAACATAGAATTTGCCTTGCCTCTAACGCATAAAGTTAGAAGAATTGTAGATAGAGCAAAGGCTCTAGAAGAGACAGTGACCAAGATGGAGGAAGACCACAAAGCGCAGATTACCGAGCTTGAGGCTCGACCACCGGGAACACCTGAGGCAGACAAGGAAGCAAGGGCACAGGCCTTTAGACTCGCTTCAACATAGATGAAGTGTCGCATAGATGATGCACAGTCATTGCTAGCTGATGCGACGAAGACATGGTCAGAGCTAGATGAGCTCCCAGATAGACTGGAGTTGCAGCAGAGCATCCAGCAGATAGAGAATGCAATAGCAGCAATAAAGGAAGAAGTCAAGAGCTTAGGAGCTCTTGCAAAGATGAAGAAGACAATAGAGATGAACCACTTGCAACAGGAAGCACAGCGGTTGAGAGAAAAAGAAATACAATTCAATACCCTGCTTCAACCATATCAGAAACAAATCACAGAGCTGGTCGATGTGGTTGAGCAGAAGGTCAAGGAGTTCACTACAAGTAAAACTGAAACAGAATACTCCATCATTAGTCGAGCTATGCTTGAAACAGCATAAGAGTGTGTCAAGGCTATGGATAAAGAAGTCACAGGACTTCGAGAGAGATTCACAAGGACTTCACAAGAAGCCAAGGAGAAGCTACAGCAAGAGAAACCAGTTGTTAGTGGCTCATGGATGAGCCACAAGTAAGTGTTAGGGGACTGTTGGAGTAGGGCTCTGTAGCTACAAGAAAAGCTGCTATATCGGGACAAGAAAGTCAAAGGAAACAGTACCTGAGCAGCCGAGAAGAGAGAGCTCAACCACCGCACTTAAGGCAGTGGAAAAGACAGGAGGGCTCAGCTACCCTCATAAAGAGAAAAGGAGCAACGAGCTGAGGTATTGAAGACAAAGGACAGAGGGGGAGCGACCGAGGAAGGGGCGCTTGTACCCACGATCAGCGCCAGGAAGCATGAAAGACTGCAGAAAGCTGTGGTGTGATGGAAAGCGGCAAGTTCAAAGTACAGATAGGCCGACTATCACAAGTTAGGGTTTTTGGGTTACTGTTGGAAAAGGCCCATAGTGTTGTAACCGGGAGAGACCTTTGGGCCCCCTATATAAGCATGTATTTTGTATTGTAAAAGGTTAGACACTGAGTTAGCTATTCAGACAATTAACTAGTCAGAGAGTCAGTTAGTCTGTTAGCTCATAGTCATTTTGTATTGTAAAAGAGTCGAGCTCTGGTTATGTTATTCAGTCTGTAGTTATCTTACTATAACTAGTAGCTGGATCCTTGAGTATGAATGTAACAATCCGCAGGGATTAAGAGAGAGAGAGAGAGAGAGAGAGAGGAAAAGTATATTGTAAGAAAGCAATATAGGAAGAGAAGAGATCTAGGAGAGAAGGGCTCCCGGCTGTGTGCGCGGAGTTTCCAAGAAGATCTCAAGTCGCATACTAGGTTGCAGCGGAACTGTGTTTATCCTCTAAAGACATAATATAAAAACCAGTTCCTGTGGATGTAGCTTCCTTCCTAAGAGTGAACCACGTTAAATCTGTGTGTTGTGCAACTGTTTCATGTGATTGTACTTACTTAGTTACTATCTGTTATCTGTTACATGAGCTTTGCTATCATTTAGTGGATGTATGTATGTTCTCATTCAGTTTACAGCAGTATAGAAGGTTAAATGCAAGTTGAATGTATCAAGTATTCTGTGTATGAGTTCATCAGTGCTTGATTCACACAGTAATAGTTACAATGTTAAGTGATTCCAGTATACTTAGTTCAGCAAGCTGAGTATAGTTGAGGTTACGTGTGTTGAACCGTGGAGGTTTAAGTAAGATTGTTTAACACCTCTTTGAGGGTTAACAGAGCTATTCTACCTAGATAGAAAGCCTTTGGACCTTGAGAGTCACATTGAGTCTTACTGTAGAAGATATCGCAGTATAGAAGGGCGATATCGCATCGTCGGGGAAGTTGCGGTGTGAGATATCGTAGGTTACAAGGTGAGTAGAGGGGAAATTTGTGCATCATCCTGGGGGCTGCGACGTGATAGATTCCTTCCCCTATTAGATCCAGCGAGTAAGAGAGAACAATGCTTCGCAGAGAGATCCCGCTGGCTAAGAAGAGTCGCGAGACACTAGGATGCTACAAAACCTGGTTGAGGACACCTGAGTCTTCGACCAACCCATCTCAGATCACTTCGGGTGAGACTTCAGGTCGTTCTGCGGTCTGTCGCCGAAAGGGCTAGTGAGCTAGGGGTATTGTTGGTACATTACAAGTAAACCCAGGTCTGGCCATTTTAGTGACCAACAAACCTTCTTATGGCATGAACTCGGGGAAAATTTCATTAAAGATTTCAACTTTATACCTCTAAATGAAAACTTGGTCAAAACAACAAAACAGATTAAAGAATTTATCCAGCCGACCGAAAACAAACCCTTAAAGGCTAACTGACACACAATAAAATGTAACAATATACAAACAAGGCTAAAGCCACAGTCGACAAGACTACAATTAGAAAACGAAAACATAGAAGGAAAAAGATTTAGATGGAAATCCAACCATGTCGAAACGACCAAACCTATTCATACAATCCTGAAAGTAGAAACAACCGACAAACAAGATACCGACAGAATGACTGCAGCTGACTTCCTTGCCACATTCTCATAGTTCAAAGAAGGAAGTCGACCAATCAATGAAGCCAAAGCACCAGAATGGCTAGATGCTAAAGTCAAAACTAAAGAATTCAACATCTCAAATGATGATCGACCAAAAATGGCAAAGATTGGTGACTATTGAAGTGAAGAGCAGACCACAGAGATAGTGAACTTATTAAAGGAGTTCCAAGATGTATTTGCTATAGATTATAAATACCTCAAAGGCTTAGTCCACGGAATGGGAGAAATGAAGATTGATACTAAAACTGATGTTCGACCTGTGAAGAAAAGGCCATATAAACTAGCTCACAAATACAAAGAGATAGTCAAAAAGGAAATTGATAACATGCTTGCAGCAGGCATCATCTATCCTATCGACCAATCATAATGGGCAAGTCCAATGGTTGTACAGCCTAAGAAACATGATCTGACCAAACTAGTAATTTGTGTTGACTTCAGAGAACTAAACAAAGTGACATTGACAGACCCATTTCCAACTCCTTATGTAGATGAAATCTTGAATGAGGTTGCAGGACATGAATGCTACTCATTTACAGATGGATTCTCAGGTTATAACCAAGTGCCGATAGCTAAAGAAGACCAGAATAAGACAACCTTTGTGTGTGAATTTGGTTCATTTTCTTACAAAGTTATGCCTTTTGGATTAAAAAATGCACCTGCAGTATTCTCTCGAATTGTTGTCAAAACATTTCAAGAATATATCTATAATACCATGGCAGTATACTTTGATGATTGGAAAATATACTCCATGTTAAAGGATCATTGCAAATGGCTCAGACTTATGTTGGAAAGATGTCGACAAATTCAACTCTCCCTGAACACCAAGAAATGCATATTTGTGACCCCCATAGGGATATTATTAGGGCATATTGTCTGTAAGGAAGGTATTAAGGTTGACTTTGCAAAGATCAAAATTATCCTCGACCTAAAACCACCAATAAACCCAAAACAAGTCAGGGTGCTACTTAGCCACACAGGCTATTATAGAATATTCATAAGATATTATTCAGATATGACATATCCTCTTGAAGAACTATTAAGAGAAGATCAAGATTTTACCTGGACAGAGGAATGCCACATATCATTCGAAAAATTAAAAATAAAACTAGTCGAAACACCAATCCTAAAGTTTCCAAACTAGTCGATCAAATTCCATATTCATATTGATGCATCAGGCCTAGCAATAGGTGCAATATTAACTCAACCACGAGATGATGGAATGGATTATCCTATAGTTTACAGTAGTAGAAAATTAAACAAGGCTGAGAGGAACTATTCGACAACAAAAAGAGAAGCACTAGGAATGGTCTTCGCACTACAAAAATATCTACATTATCTCCTAGCTAACCCATTTATATTCTATACAGACCATCAGGCCCTAAAGTATCTCATCAATAAACCACTACATCATGGAAGGATCTGTTGATGGCTACTTCTCTTCCAAGAATTCGAGTTCAAAATCGCGGTCCGACCAGGCAAGTTAAATGACTTACCTAATGCACATTTATTTCGGATAGAAGCAGTCCCAGCAGAACTAGAAGAAATAGCCCAATTCTTGGAAGAAGCACATACACCAGAAGGAATGAGTACAAATAAAAAGTAGATCCTAGCTATGAAGGTTGCACCATACAGTCTTATCAATGGATTCTTATACAAAATGGGATTAGATGACATCCTCAGAATGTGTGTACTAGAACATGAATGAGAGAACATTATGCATGAAGCACACTATGGACCTGCAGGACGACATTTTCAGGCAGACACAACTGCAAAGAAAATCCAACAGTCAGGGTTCTGGTGGCTGACACTCCACAGAGATTGCAAAATTTTTATCAGTCGATGTGATAGATGTCAATGACTAGGTTGACCCCTGCCTAGCACAGAAATGCCTTTGATATCAGTGAACCCAAGTTTGACATTTGAAATTTGGGCCATAGACTTCATAGGACCATTTCCTATACCAGCAAAAAGGACAGGTGCAAAGTATATCATAACTGCAATCGAATATGTAACTAAATGGGCAGAAGCTGAACCAGTCGACACATGTTCTAGTGAGATAGCTGCTAAGTTTATCTATGAGAATATCATCACTAGATTTGGATGTCCACTAACTCTGATTAGCGACTAGGGAACACACTTCATCAATAGAACTATCAAAACCCTAACCGACCATTTCCAAATCTACCATGGTCGGAGCCTCAGCATACCATCCTCAGTCAAATTGAGCAATTGAAGCATTTAATAAAACATTAACAAGAGGACTAACCAAAATTTGTAATGCTGATAAGGATGACTGGGATGAGAAAATACCTATAGTATTATGGGCATACAGAACAGCATATAAACAATCGACTGACCAAACTCCTTTTCGACTAGTCTATGGACAAGAAGTAGTAGTTCCACTACACTTCCGACAACAGACACCTATCATCATAGAAATACTACATGTCGATGTCAAACAAGGAAGAAAGGACTGACTATTGCAAGTAATAAAACTTGAAGAGCACTGACTAATGGCAATACAACATCAAGAAATCCAGAAAAAACACTAGAAAGCATGGCACGACCAAAACATCAAGAACAAAAACTTGTTGGTAGGAGACCTTGCTTTACTATAGATTAGTCGGGTAAAAGGCAAACCTAAAAAGCTCCACACAGAATGGATGGGACCTTACATTGTCGAAGAGATACATACCAATGGATCAATCCAACTAAAGACGTTACAGGGCATAGTATTTCGGAAGCTCGTTAATGGAGCCCGACTAAAACACTACAGAAACAAAAAAAAAATCATCTAATGACTATAACCGTCAACCAAAAGCCATAAAAACTTAAAAATTCAAAATCCAAAAAAATACCGTACATACAGAAATCTATGACAGGAAATTACCACTTCGACAACCGACATCATGCCCACCGACATAACACCATCGACCATTTTCATCGACCGACCACTCCCATTGACCATTCTCATAACTGACATCAACCGACGACCTCGATAGTCCCATCGTGCATTCATGACATCAAGCACCGAAAGCAATTCACCATTAACGCACACTCAAGTATTCTAGCTGGAACATCACGTCCGCCATTAATACACCCATCAACGCACACATCCACAGCATCGCCTATAAATACTGGATCACCGAAGGATCATTCACCGCAATCCATACAGAGAGAGCATCAGAGCATCCAGTCGACTAAAAGCGGAGAACCCCTTAGTAAAATTGACCACCAAACCGACACAATGGCACCTAAACAAACTAGAGCCTTGACCAAAGCCAAGGAACTACAGGCTACAGATACACCTTTAGTCTGCAGGCTGAAAAACATTAAGAATGCCAAGGTGCAGGAAGGCTCATGGCAGAAAATCTGGGTCGATATGCAAGAATGGGCTTATGTCAACAAAAATGCCACTCAAGCCGTAGAGAAAATCAAACACATCACTATATTCAGCTATGTCAATGCACCACTCATGGCCAGCTTTGGTGGCACGAAGGAAACTGCTGTAAAATTCATCATCAGCCGGTACCACAATGGTCGGTTCTACTTCGACCAACTGGTCGACATCTTTGGAGAAGTCATCTCCAAGCTGATCGGTCTCTCAAACGAAGGAAACCTAATACCAGTCAGTATTAAAGACGGTCTGGTCGAGGAGCTAACTAGGTCAACTTCGGGAAAGAACTCGAAGGGGTTGATGATTATCCAAATCACAACCCGAACGCCATAGATTGTGGCCAAAATAATAGCAATAACACTCACCCTGGCAGGTCGAGGCAGCGACCTCAAGTTAGATATGTTAGAAGCTGTCGACACCATTGCGACAGACGAAAGGACATACAGATGGGCTAAATATGTCACCGACATGGTCAAGACCATCTACGAAAGATGCCAAGAAATGAGGGGAACCATCAAGTTCCCCTCCCTAATATTATGGATAGTCATGTACCATATCTGCCCAGAGGGGAGTCCAGTCTTTCAGGAACTGTTGAGGTTCCACATGTGGAGATTTAAGCCATTCTCCCAGCGAGGAACCTTGCAGGAGCTTGAGCACGGGAAAGTATTGTTGGAGAACTGGCTTCAACAGCTCAAAGTCCGCACAACTAGATGGAGGGTGCCTCAAAACATCTGAAGAAATATACCAATGAACTCCCACATCCAGCTAGAGTTCGACCATACCTCGATGTGGTACATGCAGGGCGACAACTCAAATGCCAAATCCCTCGACTACTATCCATCAGTCGACCAAATATTTCAGGAACTGTCTCGACAGGCCAAAACCAAAATACCAGTACCAGCAGCAGTAAAGGAGATCAACTTCTTGATCGAGGAGCCGCTTACAGACCAGGAAAAAGAGGAAGACTATGAGCTCAACCTCTATATTAGCACCTTTGTGTCAGAGGAGACATCGGTCGAACATACCGGCCGAATTCAAATAACCATCAAACCTCCGACTGCAAAAAGGGTGGAACCCTAGACAGCAGAACCACAGCCAACGCAACAGGTAATTACTTTGGCTGCAGAAAGTGTCGTCTTGACCCAGGAGCTGAGGGGGGAGAGAGAGCCAGAAAACCCTGAGTATGCTGTCACAAAAGGCATCATTAGAAAATTGTCAAAGGAAATAGAAGCGGCCAGGAAGAAGCTCAAGACACAACAACAACAACAAGATAAAGGTAAGCACAAGATTATCCTTGCAAACTCATCAGAAGATGAGGAGGAACTGGTAGCCACGGCCCTTGACATCATAGAGGATTCCACAGCAAACAAGGTGCCGGTCGAAACCCAGTTCCAAAGATTCGTCGAGGCAGGAGCACAAGCAGGTCGACCAAAGAAAGCTAAGACTACGACAACGTCGAAAAATGTTGTTGATTTAGTGTCTACGCCTCCACCCCCATCACCGATGAAAATAACCAAGGAACAAGTACCAGCACCGCAATCAATAAGCCCCCTCGACTTATGAAAAAGTGTGATGTCAAAAGAGGTGAAGGAAAAATTCGACAAAGACAGAGATTTGCAGGCATTCATTGAGAAACTGCCTGAGTTATTTACGTCAACCCAGAAGATATCTACGAAAGCACCTCTCTTCACGGTCGATGGATACCAACTAGGAAACGAAGCCCAGTCCATAACCTTTGCAACCATCACATCGAATTTCGAGAGAAATCCTGACAAGGAAGCTAAAGTGGTTGCACGTCGGACCTTGACTATCACCTCGACCATACCTCAAGCCGACCCACCAGCCACTGCCCCGACTGGAGGAGAAGAAAATGAGGAGGACATAGCCCGAGAAATTAACCAAATGTTCTTCGACTTAGACTCACCTCCCCGACCCGACAATCCACCACTCACCCACACTTCCCCCAAACCAATCACCCCCGACCGTTTGCCAACTCCATCACCACCACCACCATCTCCACCACCACTGCCACCACCACCACCCCCTGACTCAGAGCAAGGCCCACCACAACCAGCTGCATCCCAACAACCAAAAGTGGTAGTCATCCCACCTCCCCAACCATAGAAACCATCAGGCACTATCCCACAAAGCAAAAATCTCGACTCGACTGTTGCAGGTACACAGGTGCCGACACAAGCAGAAAAAGAAAAGCATAAGAAGAGGAAGGAGAAACATAAGAAGGAGCATCATGGACAGCCATCAAAGGTCCAAATCAGATTGAAGGATGCAAGCTCCCTGACCGACCCAGAGCTAGGACAAATCCTCAAGATCCTAGCAGGTCAAGCAAAGACGAGGAGTGAGCAAAGAAATAAGGAACTAGATGACAAGAACGCAGAATAGGTCGATTTCCTCACCAAATGCTGAAACCTAGCCCATTTCGTCTCACTGGGCCCCATCGAGGTCGACACAGACAAACCACTCGAAAAGGTGTATCAGCTATTTGAGAGCATGGTGTCAGCACTCCAAGCTCACATTTAGGAAACAAAGGAGGAACAAAAAGAAGAAACTGCTAGACTCCTAATGGCACAGCACACCGCCTTCATGGAAGCTTAAAAAGTGCTGGAAGATCACATGGAGGAGTCTGTCATAACTGAAGAAATACTAAGATACTAGCTTGATTACTACAGGAAAGTCTACCAGCAATCTCGACAGACCCGACAAGGGATCCAGGCATTGGAAAGCCGAAAAACCACTGAGGAGGCACTAAGGACCACAATAGAAGAACAAATAGTGCTTAAAACAGCCAAGCTGCAGAGACGAGAGAGGGAAGCACATCAGTGGGTGCAGCAAGCTATCCCCAATTTAGAAAAAGTCAACATCATCTGTCCATAGATGAAACGACTTATAGAGACTGCAGAGGAGAAGGACCAATTTATGGGTCCCGACATGGAGAGGATAGCAGAAGTCTCCATATCAGAAAATATGTCGATCCTATCGAGCCTGACCACACCTACCATCGAAATCTAGAAGATTTTGCAAAGTTGGTCAAATTTTCAACATAACCTCGCAGTAGCAGCACCATCCATTGTCGAAGTCTATGTACAAAAGCAACCAACCATCAGACTTCACAGCCCATGAAGACAAGGAAAAACCCAGTAACTATTGAGGCTAGAGGAATTTTTGTACCTCCCTGTTTCTTCGGGACGAAGAAACGTTTTGTTCATGGGGGAGATGTAGAAGGAGCAAGTTGATAAGTCAACTTGAACGATAGCCAGCTTAGTCGATCAGTCGACTAAGTTGGTCGGCCGACTAAACTAGAGATTAGGTTGGCCACCTATGGTCTTGTCGGTTCATCGAATTGACAGGTAGTTATTTTGTAACTGTTTCGTAATCATATATATTAGGCTGTTGAGCCAGATGATAAATCAGTTCAGTTCTATGTGTTGTATGGATTCATTCATGTAATATAATCTGTTAATTCACCTATTCTGTTCTTATCTCTTGTCTCTGTTTTATATGTATGTTTTAGTGTGTATTATTGGTAACCTTATGTGATCTGTGAGATTACAACAGTCGGACTTTCTACCCGACCGATTTACTTCGACTTACTTGTCACTTCGAAGTCGGATGAATCTCTTCGACCACTCAAGTCGGGTGACCTCTTCGACTTCTCAAGTTGGTTGACCTCTTGGACCTCTCAAGTCAGCTGACTCAACCAACCTCTCAAGTCGGATCACTTTGGTCGAAATCTATAGAGTATGTTTCTTAGTCTAAGAGACTTAAGAAATTACAAATGCTTTTCACCTATGAGTAAGATGAAGTAAAAATGGACACATTAACAAATCCAAAGAACTTATAAAAACATATGCCCAAATATGTAGGAAGACTTGAGTCGACCAATGTGCCGTAAAACTCTCGAGCTTTCACACGGTGAGAAATTTATGGGTTCTTTCATCTTTCACTTAACATTAATTGTAAAAGACATTTACCCAAGTAAATCTGGAAATATGTGCAGCCAAATAATCATGCATTCAACCATAAACTATTTCACATATTTAACTATGCGAAAATAACAAAGTATTACAAACTTGTCAGTCCAAACTTGTCGGTCTAGACTTGTCGGCTCACCGACTGATCCTTTTACAGAGCTTCAGCTCTTCGACTAAATCACATACACAGAAGCTTGAGCTTCGACTTCTCTTTCTCACCCTAAGTTACTCTGTCTCTCTATTGTGTCTGTTGTGTCTCTTAACTCTCTAACCTAATTTACAATTTGCTTCTTCTATTTATAGGCAACCTAAAGATTGCTTCTACATGGGCCGACTCACTCACCATTAAATACTATAATAACTATCTACCTAACAACTTATCTTCATAAATAAATTCGACAGGATTACATTAGCGAATCATGGACTCTTCCCTCTTATCAAACTGACCGACAAGATCTTGACTGGTACAGACTCTGACAGAGTCAGCTGAGAGTCAGATACAGATCTGCGAGTAATTACATTTTTCCAACACTCCCCCTTAATTATGAGCAGATGGGGTTTTTAAAACAAAATTTACAAAATGTTTCAGAGCTTAGACATGCTATGTTTATGACAGAGTTCATTGTGCAGAACTTGTCATTCCAAGATAACTTCGCAGATACTGGAATGTGTCCTTTTCCAATGGCTTTGTAAAGATGTCTGCAAGTTGATCTTCAGACCTGCAAAATTCCAAACAAATTTCCTTGTTATTCACCAACTCTCTTATGAAATGGAACCTTGTGTCGATGTGCTTGGTTCCCTAGTGAAACACATGATTCTTTGATAATGCTATGGCTGAATTGTTGTCGCAGAAGATTGTTGTCGGTTCTTGATGGTTCTGTGACAAGTATTTTAAGACTCTTCTCATCCAGACAGCTTGACATGTAGCACTTGTCGCTGCAACATACTCTGCTTCAGCTGAAGACAAAGTTACTATGGGTTGTTTCTTTGAAGCCCATGAAACAACACCTGTACCAAAATGAAATGTGTACCCAGATGTGATCTTCCTGTCATCTATGCTGCCTCCATTGTCACTGTCAATGTAGCCAATGAGTTTAAAATTTTCTGATACCAAGGTCTTTTTTGCCACTTACATACCTCAGAATTCTTTTACCTGCTTGCCAATGTGAGTCTTTTGGTGACTCCATGAACCTTGAGATCAGACTTACTCCATACATAATGTCTGGTCTTGTCGCTGTCAAATACATAAGGATGCCAACAAGCCTTTTGAATAGCATAGGATCGACAGTGGATCCTTCATCATCCTTGCTCAATTTTAAACCTGTTATTACTGGTGTTGGGGTTGTATTGCAATTAGACATGTTAAATATTTTTAAAACTTCACTTGCATACTTTGTCTGTGATATAAATATACCACTTTCAGACTGTTGAACTTCAATGCCTAGAAAAAACTTCATAAGTCCCAGATCAGTCATTTTAAATTCACTTTCCATGACTGAAATAAAATATACTATGCCAAAATCACCAGTAAATATTAAATCATCTACATACAAGCAGACAATTAACATCTTACCTCGCTCATCGACTTTGGTGTACAAAGTCAGTTCACTTTCACTTCTGTGAAATCCATTTCAGTGAGATAGGAATCAATCCAACTATACCAAGCTCTAGGAGCTTGCTTCAAACCATAGAATGCCTTTTTTAGCGTATACACTTTATGTTCTTGACCTGGAAATTCGTACCCTTGTGGCTGTTCCACATATACTTCCTCTTCTAGATAGCCATTTAAGAATTTCGACTTGACATCCATTTGATGAACATGCCATTTTTTTTGTGCAGCAATGGCCAAAACTGTTCTGACTGTATCCATGCATGCAACATGTGCAAACGTTTCATTGAAGTTGATGTCGGGTTGCTGTGTGAACCCTCTTGCTACCATTCTTTCTTTGTGATTTTGCACATTCCCATCAACATCTTGCTTTGTCTTGTAAATACATTTGACACTGATTACATCTTTGTCTATTGGTACATCAACCAGTTCCCATGTCTGGTTATTCTCAATGCATTCTATTTCTTCATCCATGGCTTGTGCCCATACTTCTTCTTCAAGAGCTTCTTCAAATGTTAGTGGATCATATATAGGGGAAAATAATGCAAAGAGAGAGAATGAATTAGATGTACCAGCTTCATATATCTCCTGCATACTTCTTGTCTTCACAGGTTCCATCGATGTCAACCTTGACGAAATGCTTGATGGATTCTGCTGTCCTCTTGGTGTACTTGTCAGTGTAGCTTGAGATGCTACTTGTGTCGATGGTCTTTGTGCTGAACCATGTCGTGGTGTCATGGGATTCAATGGTGCTGTGACCTGTTGACTTACATGTGGTGTTTGGACCACTTCCTCTTTCATATCATCATTGTCGACATTCAACACAATGTTGACATTTATGTCGACAGTTCCATCCCATGATTCGTTCTTGACAAATTGAACATCTCGACTGATTATCACTTTCCTTGTGACGGGATCATACAGCTTGTATGTTTTTGTGTCTTCTGAATAGCTGACAAAAATACATTTTTGTCCCTTCTTTTCTAGCTTCTTTCTCAGCTCATCTGGAATATGAGCATAAGCAACACAACCAAAAACTTTTAAATGTGAAACACTATGATCCATACCTATCCATGCTTCTTGGGGAACTTTGTTCTTCACACTCTTTGTTGGACACCGGTTCATGATGTATATGGCAGTTGCGACTGCTTCACTTCAATACTCATTTGGCAAATGCTTGGCTGCCAACATGCTGCGTGCCATCTCCATGATGATTCTGTTCTTTCTTTTGGAAATACCATTTTGCTGAGGTGTATAACGTGTAGTGAATTGTTTTTGTATGCCATGGATCTTGCAAAAATTTAGAAATTCATTTGAAACATATTCACCTCCTCCGTCGGTCCTTAAGATCTTGATGTGGTGTCCACTCTGGTTCTCCACGAGTGCCTTGAACTGCTGAAATAACTAAATGCTTCAGATTTATGTTTCAAAAAATATACCCATGTTTTTCTTGAGTAGTCATCAATAAAGTTTAGAAAATACTTGCAGCCACCAATGGATGATGTCTGCATTGGACCACAAATATCAGAGTGCACAATTTCAAGTGGTGTGCATGCTCTATAGAACTTTTTGACTGGAAAAGTCTCTCTGTGCTTCTTGCCAAAAATGCAGCCTTCACAAACCCTCTCTGGTATGTTGATCAATGGAAATCCTTTCACCATATTCTTTGTGTGCAGTAGCTTCAGCCCACCAAAATTCAGATGTCCAAATCTGAAATGCCACAACCAGGATTCATTCTGAACTTCTGTCTGAAATGCAGCTTGCAAATTAGTGCTGCAATTTTCTCTCTTGTCGAGGAGTTTGACTGTTTCTTCACTTTCTTCCTTGAATGCAGCTCCTGTGTTTGTCTTCCCTTTCATGTTGGGAACTATCCTCAATGGAAACAAGCGGTTGCTTGTCATTGGCACTTTTGCTATCAGCTAGTCTCTTGGATGCTTGTCTTTGATCACATAGTGATCATCTTCCATGTAGACTCTATACCCTTTTTGCATCAATTGTCCAATGCTTAACAAATTATGTTTTAGAACTTCGACATGATAGACATCAGGGATATACTTACTCTCCCCCTGTTTGGTTAGAATATCAACAGTTCCTTTTCCTAATATAGTAACTTGGACATTGTTTCAAGGTGTAACATCAATTTTAACTAAGTTGTCTAGACTGGAAAACAAGTTTAAATTTCCAGTCATGTGGTTGCTGCATCCTGAATCTAAGTACCATATGTCATGTGGACTTTCTTGAATAGCATTGCATTCAAGTGGAGATGTTGATGCCATTAACATTGCACTTGTCGAAGTGCTGGTGTTGGTCGGCTGACTTGGGCTTTGCCTTCCTTGGTCATATTGCTTCTTCCTGCATTCATATGCATAATGACCAAATTTCTTATAGTAATGACATTGAATTTTTGATTTATCAAACCTCTGGCCACTTGGCTGACTTGGGTTTTGATTATCTCCTCGTTTCCTTGCCGTATCGTATTCAACATTTTTCAAAATTTGTCGTATTTGTTTCCCTCCCCATATCTGTATATGTTCCTGTATCCGTTTCAGTGCAACTTAGAATTGAAGATATAATTTCCTCTAGCAAAGTGGCTAGTGACAATCAAGTGGGTTGTCTAGTATTCACAATTCATTCCAAAGGGTTCTAAGAGATCTGAAATTTGAATTAATTTCCATGTTAACATTTGGTGGTTCAAAATTTGGGTTTGGTGCATCCTGATATGGTGGTGATTGGTTTGGGGTATCTTTAGGATCCATTGTAATTAGTTTGTTGCAATTTAATAAAAAAATTAGGTTTAGTTAACAACTTAAAAAACAAACAAAAATGAAAATACTAACTTGGAATCCAATGAAGATGAAGGAAGTGGTCCCCTGCATGGTTGATTAGCTCATCAGGCATTCCAATCCACCAATAGTTTTCTCAATCTCCCCTAAAATGCACAACGTGATCTATGGGGAAAATATAGTGGTTGTTTCCTTTAAAAAATAAACAGAGGAATGCACATGATCTTTAGGAAAGCATATGCGTTCCTAATGCATGCATGCTCCTACAAGAATGACTTGGCATCCTTGTTGGAATTTCAAAAACTTATGAACTTGGAAAATTAGGAACGTGAGCATGTTCCTGATAGTGCACATGCATTCCTAATAGTGTGATTGTGTTCCTGTGTGAGCACGTTTGTGATGACCCCATTGCCTCTTTTGAGGCCATCAAGTTCATGCAATCATCCACACACACACACACACACACACACACACACACACACATGGTGTTTTAATCCATATAAAACGATTCTATTCTAAATATATAGATTAGTTGAAAATTACATTCATTTATTAATTATGAAATAAAATAATTATTCTTAAAATACATGCATGATTTTATGAATCTTTGTAGAAATTGGCATCCCTCGTTTCCACCACTCCATGTCCATTGTCCATTATTAGAGGCCATGACAAAGAAACAACAAACCTCTTTGTAAATTTTGTGCATCACAAAGCCAAAATAAAGTAGCAATATATTCTATGAAATTACTTTGTATTCCGTAGAGGTGTGTGCAAATTACTTTGTATTCCGTAGAGGTGTGTGCATGAATATAATATGTTCTTTTCAAGACAGTTTTCTCCAAGTAAAAATTCTTGTGTATGTTTACCCATTAAAATAAGAATTCTTTAGTGACCTTGATATCAACCAATAAAACTTAGATGTTTCAATTTCAAAGAAGCCTTTCCAAAATAATATACAAATCTTTGTAAATGGCTTTAATTTATATCATATCAATTTTCCCAGTAGCATTCAATCTTGACATGGAAACTCTATCAATCGATACTCCTTGGCCGAGGAGGATTTCACAGATCTACCTAGATTAAGTTTTGGTCATAATTCACTGTGCTTAAGTGGGGTTTTCTCTCATCCTTTGAAATCGTCAGCCATCCCATTACTTTGAAATTGAAGTGGAGCATGAAATTGCTTACCCAACCTTTGAAATCTTTTAGGTTTGAATTCAATTTTTAAATTGAAATTTTATATTATATATTTATACAAATGTAATTGTTTTATAGATCTAAATTTTGAAGACTACACGTAATTGTTTTGAGCAGACATATCTAACTCACTAAGGCTATAGAATGTGCCGCTTAATATACTGATCATTTCAAGTCAAAAAAATTCATTAAAAATCTTTCTACTAAACAACGTGTACAAAGACAAACTACTCATAAATCATTTCAAGTTCATACATTTCATTCATTAAATATCTTTCCAAAGGTAACGTGTATAAAAACAACTGTGCATGAAGCACTTTAAATCTCACAAAATATGAACAATTTTCATAAAATAACTTTATCCTAGAATCAACACAAGAAAAAGACAACTATTATAAGATAAGCCACCATATGTGGTTGACATAAGAATACGATACAAACAACTTCAGTGGGGGTTAATAAGACAACTACTATAAGACAAGCCATCATATGTATTTGACATAAGAATACAATACAAACAACTTCAGTGGGGGTAATAAGACAACTACTATAAGACAAGCCACCATAAGACAACTACTATAAGACAATGCTACCATACGTAATTGACATAAGAATACAATACAAACAACAAAAAAAGATACAAATCCATGAAATTTCTAATAGTGCATGAATGTGTCCATTCTTAATTAATCATTTTCTACAATAATAAGCCAAAAAAAAACGTAAATGGAAAACTAAAAAAGTCTAGATATCATCAATAATATTAAAATTTGGAAATCATGCATGTTAACTAATGTTTTGTGCTATGATACTAAAACTTTGGGAAAATAATAATGTGTTAACTATTTTTTTTTAAGTGAAAGATAGCTTTATTTCATTAAATTAAAACAAATAGAATTTAAAACATGAAAAACCTATTCCTAGATTCCCTAACTTTTTTAAAAGTTTTCATTACATTTTAACAAATATAATTTAAGACATAAAAAAAACCTATTTCTAAAGTGTCCTATGTAAAACCATGAATAAAATCCTTTAAACCATTTAGGCGTTCGTGCTATAGGCTCAAACATAAGGAAACCTTGAGCACGATGGTAAGTGTGTGCCAGAAGAGACTATTAATGGATTATCCAGAGTAAGTTCATTTGCAATGAATATCGCTAATGACAAACACATGACCCTTTGATAAATAGTTATAATTTTTATTGGTTGACATCCCACCAATCGTTTTTATGACTGTGACTCTTCTTTTTTTACCCACCAAGTAAACCGACAAATCGAAGCAACCAACAAACATTAGGATTTCAAATGATTATACATAGCGCATAAAAGGAAAGGGAAATGACCGAGGATAAAAACTAATGGTCGGAGGATAACAAAGAAAGAGACCAGAGTGAGTGGACATATAATGGGTGTATATATTTGACAGTGTGAAATGACAACTTGTGGTGGTTCTTGGTCGACTTTTCTCTATCACTTGAAACAGACATTGAAAACGAATGGTAGAAGACAACAAAGAAATAAGGAACCAAGTGAGTCAGCATATATTAGTTAATCTCATATCTTAAATTTTGTTGAATGCTTCAATTGTGATATTTTTTATTGTTAGATTTTTATTGTTTAATCGATATGATCTAAGATCTTAACTGAGAGAATAACATGCACAACAATAATCACAAGAGAAAAGAGACACAGATTTTTCCTAGAGCAAACTATAAAGGACAAAACCCCGCAACTTCCTCAAAGATAGAATGAGCACCAATAGAAAAAGTAAATCCCAAAAGTAGAAAGATGATCTCCGACAGTTGTTCTCTCTCTCACTTGTCCGAGATACTCCGTCCTCACTCATGCGCTATTGTTGTGTGAGTGTGTGTGTCAAATAGAGAGGCTCACTCTCTATTTATACTTAATTTCCACTTGACATTTACCTTACAGGGCCGACTTCTCTAGGAGAGTCTAATAACCCTAATATAACTCAACTATGGGGTCTAATGCCTCGACTTACAATGGAGGGTTAACCTCAATGACTTTACATGACTTTAATAGTAATGACTCTCTCGATCGGAGGAACAAACATCTCTGTCGGGGTACAATCAAATACAATATAAAATATACAAGTGAATACATTCCGAAGTTACAAATACATCAACACTCCCTTTTATCTAGGAAGGTATTCTCTTGACACAGTTCATGAGCACAAATCGTCATCACTGGATCATGATCAAAGCTGGATCATCATCATCACTGCTGCTGCTATCTCGAGAAAATGGTGCTATCTCTCAAATCTACTCGTCATAGGAAGTTCTACAGAGCCAACCCTTTTTCATGCTGGATATACGTCTAGCCTCCATGTAGGTATTCATCATCTCTATGAGCAAGCCATCAAGTAGGTACATCCCATGACTTATTATATGCCTCTTGTGAAACCTATAAGATCTCCCAGGACTAATTATATGCCACTGCAAAACCTGAAGGATCATCTTAGGACTGATTACATGCCTTGTAACACGTGTGTACCCTACTATTACCTCATCATCTTGAAATCATCTCATCGTCACACGGAGCACAACCCAGATACACATAACACAACACTTACATCAACGACCATGGGAGGTCCAACTTGCCACCGTGTCGAAAAGGCTCAACACTTACATCAACGACCATGCGAAGCCCAACCTGTCACAATGTCGGAAAGGCTTTCAACACTTACATCAACGACCATGGGAGGCCCAGCCTACCACCATGTCGGAAAGGCCCCAACACTTACATCGACAACCATGGGAGGCCCAGCCTGCCACCATGTCGGAAAGGCTCTCAACACTTACATAAACGGCCATGGGAGGCCCAACCTGCCACCATGTTGGAAAGGCTCCAACACTTACATCAATGACCATCGGAGGCCCATCCTGACACCATGTCGGAAAGGCTCTCAACACTTACATCAATGACCATGGGAGGCCCAGCCTGTCACCATGTCAGAAAGGCTCATGTGTATCTGCGTCTTCCGGACTAATCACTTCCCCTTGGACGGAACCTCGATATGAAGAACACCAAGCTTCTCTTTGAAGTACTTCACTCTGGCTAACAGCTTGGTCAATACATCAGCTATATGCTTGTCCGTCGCAACATACTAGAGCTTCACTTCTCTTCTCTGCACCATATCCTTGATATAGTGATACTTGATCTTGATATGCTTCAACTTTTTATGGAACACCGGGTTCTTCGACAACTTCAGAAAACTCTGGTTGTCGCAATATATACAAGTAGCATCCAACTGGAGATAAACCAAATCAGACAATAGCTTCCTTAGTCACACTACCTCACAACTAGCCGAACAAGTTGCGACATACTTTGCTTCGGATGTACTCAGTGCCTCGCGGGACTGCTTCCTGCTAAACCAAGAGATCACACATGATCCCATACTAAAGCAACACCCCAAAGTGCTCTTCCTATCAATGGCACTGCCTGCCCAATCCGAATCCACACAACCCTCCAGATTAATCTTATGATTCACCTCATACTTGAGCCCATAATCAATTGTACCATTTAGGTACCTCAGAATATGCTTTGCAACAATTAGATGAACATGTCTTGGATCCGTCAGGAATTGGCTCAATATGTTCACAGCAAAGAAAATATATGGTCTCGTATTCATCAGGTGCATCAAGGATCCAATCATCTGACAATACATCGTGGCATCAACCGACTCTGATGAAGCATCACTCAATAGCTTCAGGTTCGATGCCATAGGTGTGGCCATGGCCTTGCAGTCCATCATCTCGAACCTCTTCTAGATATCCACTGCATACTTCCCTTCTCCAAGGGAGATTCCATCTGCACTCTTCCACACCTCCATGCATAGAAAGTAGTGCATCATCCCCAAGTCCTTCATCTCAAACTTGGCAGCAAGCTTCCTCTTCGTGTCAGCAGTCAACCCATCCTCACTTGTCACAAACAAGTCATCTACATACAGTAGAAGTATCACTGGGTTCCCTTCCTCAACCTTGTAGTAAAGGTTGGAATCTTCTTTACTCTTGGTAAAGCCCAAACTAGTTAGGAAGTTGTCAATCCTTCCATACCACGTCGTGGGTTCCTGTTTCAAACCATACAAGGCCTTCTTCAATTTGCATACATGAGTCTCCCTATCATGTGTCTCAAATCCGAGTGGTTGCTCCACATACACTTCCTCTTCCACTACACCATTCAAGAACGCAGTCTTCACATCCATCTGGTGTATCTTCCATTTCATCACTACAGCCAGAGCAAGTACTGATCTACTGGAAGTGTATTTGGCTACATGTGCAAAAGTTTCTTCATAATAAATCCCTTCCTTCTGGGAGAAGCCACATGCCACAAATATCGCTTTATATTTCTCTATGTTGTCATCTACAGCATGCTTGATCTTGTATATCCACTTGGAAGTCACAACATACTTCCCTTCTGGTCTCAAGACCAAATCCCCGACATCATTATTCATGATCGACTGGTACTCCTTGATCATAGCATCCTTCCATTCTTTCTTTTCTGCTGATTCTTCATAGTTGGGAGGTTCTTTATCGATGATGTCACACAGCAGGGATACATAACTGGAGTATGGCATAGGTCTCTTCCTTTCTCTGTGTATTCCTTCTAGAACGCCATATCTTTCTACACCTAGGATATCCTTTTTTACTCATGCTGATTTCCTCTTATAAGAATTATTCTCACGGGGTGGATCTATAGGTTCCTGAGGTTCTTCCATTTCTCGATCTTCTTCTAGAGTTGTTTCATTCATTGTTGTATCTCGAATACTGGGTACTTCTTTTTCTTCAAGGTCTTCAATAGGTCTCTTTCTAGATTTTTTGTAAGTTGAGTCTTCGTCAAATGTCACGTCCCCGTTGATGTTGATCTTCTTGAATCCTGGGAAATATATTTTGTAAGCCTTCGAGCTTTCACTATATCCCACAAATATACCCTTCTTTCCTAAAGGATCTATTTTTTTCCTCTTTTTTTTTGGAATGTGTATGTACACCGAGTATCCAAATATTCTTAGATGGCTGACTTCTGGTTTCTTGCCAAAGAAGACTTCTTCTGGTTTCTTGTTCTCACGTACTCTATGTGGAGTACGATTTTGTACATACACAGTTGTCCTAGCAGGTTCTTCCCATAGATGCATATGAAGATCCTAATCATGAAGCATTTCCTTTGTTGCTTCCATAATCGTTTTATTGTTCCTTTCTACAACTCCATTCTATTATGGATTATATGGAGTGGTCAACTCCCTCTTAATCCCTGACTCTTTGCATAATTCCTTGAATTCATCTGATGTGAATTCTCCCCCATTGTCTAATCGAAAGGTCTTGATTTTTTTCTTTGTGTGGTTATTGATCAAGGATTTGAATTTCTTGAACTTACTGAATACTTCATCCTTGCTTTTCAAGAAATATATCCATGTCTTCCTAGAAAAATCATCAATGAAAGATACATAAAATGCATACCCACTTTCGATGACATCGGACCTCATACATCAGAGTTGATAATTTCTAAGATTCCTTTTTCCTTTCTCTCACTACTTGGAAGTGTCTTCTTTGTGTCCTTTTCCTTCGCACATTCTTTGCAAATTCCTTCATGCTTTGCCTGTATTTCTGGAAGACCTTCAATAACTTTGCTTGCAAGTGGTAGTGCCCTATAGTGTACATGTGCAAACCTTCTATGCCAAAGTTCACTTGGCTCTACCGATTTATGTACCAAAGCTTGTTCTAGTTGGCCCTTTAATTTGTATAAGCCTCCCTCTTTCTCTCCAATCACTACTGCATCATATATAGTATTTCCCTTTGGCCACATAAGGACTTGGACATCTACAAATGCAACCATCATACCTTTTGCATCCAATGCAGATATAGGGAGAAGATTATTCTTTAGTCTTGGTACAAAAAAGACATCCTTCGTCTTCATAGATTTTATATGGTATAGATTATAGGAAGCTTCACCACTTCCTTTTATAGGGTACTAGTAGTCATCCCCAAGTTTCAGTTACTTGTTCCCTCATATCGATGAAGCCTTGATATTCTTAGCACAGAGCCCAGCTGTGCTAACTAACCCTTCACCTCACAATCAAAACATGAACTCGAGGACCCATGATCAGTCTGGTGGTGATCAAGATCTGCCGGAGGGTAGTGGTCATGGTTGCATTAACATGGTGCATGCTACAAAGGTTGTGACCTGTGCGAAATACTATGGTTCATCACAACCCAACCCAGGAAAGGAACTTGATCCACCAGGGACTCCTTTGCATATTGAAAAACCTGTGGATAAACCTAAAGTTGCACCTCGCATTCCTAAGGGAGTCCTTAAGCATTCGGGGCACAATCCTAATGCCCGAGCCGCCCAAAACTATTCTGTTGCCGAGGATTTGGGCCACACTCCTTATGCGATGTCTGCACTAGAAGTGTTTCAGAGTTTTCCTTCGCAAAGGAAGGCTTTGCTTTCTTCCCTTGGTGTGAATGATGATAATTCTTCCTCCGTGATTAAATTTGAAACCGCAGAACTTTAGCCTCGCTTTCCTTACTATGTGTCTCTTTTGATTCATGTAGAATGTCTTAACATGATCGTCAAGCGCACTATGATTGAAGAAGGTGCTATTGCTTCTGTGATGTCTTTATCATGTTGGAAGGGTTTAGGTTCCCCCGAGTTGTCTAAATCTGCTACCATGTTGACTGCGTTTGATGGGAGATCATTTAGGCCGCACAGGATCCTTCCTTCCCTTAAGGTCCATTTGCGAGGGAAGACCGTTGCGATAGAGGTCAAGGTGGTTGATGCACCCCTTGATTACAGTCTTTTGCTAGGTAGAAATTGGATGTATAGTATGCAAGCCGTAGATTCTTCACTATTTTGTGTTGTATGCTTTCCATTTGATGGGAAGATATTTACGATTGATCAAACGTCATTCAAGAATCCGTCGGTTACCGCATCTTCGAGAGCTTCAATCCTGATTGTAGAGCACTCTCAGCTGGAAACTAGGAGTGTGGGTGTGGGCATGTATCCATCCCTTATGGGAAGCTTTAGTTGCCTTGCACCTGCCCTTATGATAGGGTCTAGTTTTGATGAGGCTTCGACATCTGTTAGATTGGTGTCTTTTCGCACGAGTCATATGGAAGATCCTTAGATTCTTCCTACACCGAATATTTAGAGTGAGCCCATCATGACGGACGTGCCGTTTCCTGCAACTATGGTAGCTTATCAAGATAATATTGGGTGTGTTGCAGAGCCTAGTCCTTCCTCTTCATGGACGGAGGAGGAGGACCCATAAGTGCTGCCTGCATGTGCAGTTCAGTCTTCTCATGCGCATGACTGCCTTGATAGTGTTTTTCCTTCAAACGAAGCGATTATTGAGGCCATGTCAGGGGTTGAGCCACCTTGGGAAGATTTTCATCATAGATCTTATTTTCTTCCCGAGATTGACCGCTTAGAGCGTAAGGAATTTAGGGAGGTTCTTAGTGAGAGAATTGGTAGTCCCATGGTTCCATTAAGCTCTCCTGGTCTGATGGTTGATGGGAACATGGCGAATATATCTCCTACCATTCCTATCAATATCTCTAGTGATCCTGGTAGGATAGAGAATGTCTGTATTGGGGCAAAATGTTCCCATGCAGAAATTCAAGAATACACCGAGCTGTTTAAATAATTTCATGATATCTTTCTTTCGTCTTACAATGAAATGCCAAGTATCGACCCTCGCATTGTTGAACACGAGATTAAAACTCATCCCAATGCTAAGCCTGTTTAACAACGCTTGCATGCAGTGAATCCTAGGAAAGCACCCGTGATTAAGGCAGAGATAGAGAAACTGTTGAAAGCCGGTTTTATCTATCCCATTCCCTTGACGGAGTGGGTTTCAAACCTTGTTCTAGTTGATAAGAAGCAGGGAGCGATCTACATATGTACTAATTTCCATGAATTGAATCGTGCCTGACCTAAAGATAATTTCCCCACACCATTTATAGATGAAATATTGGATGAATGTGTGGGTAGTGAGGTATTTTCTTTTATGGACGGCTTTTCCAGATACAATCAGATACAAATTAAACCCGAGGACCAACATAATACTGCATTTATTTGTCCTTGGGGAACCTTTGCATATCGAAAAATGCCTTTTGGCCTTAAGAAAGTCAGAGCTACTTTTCAGCGGGCTATGACCTTGATCTTCCATGATCTCAAATCGATTATAGAAGTGTTTTTGGATGACCTTGCTGCTCATTCTCGTATGAGAATGCGTCATTCCTATCATTTGAGATTAGTATTTGAAAGGTGCCACCATTATTTGGTTAGGTTAAATCCTCACAAGTGCATCTTTTGTGTGAAGTCTGGTCGCTTATTAGGATTCATTGTTTCTAAAGAGGGTATAAGAGTCGACCCTTTGAAGGTTGAGGAAATAATTCAGTTGTCTCCCTCGAAAAACATTAGACATCTTCAATGTTTGCAAGGCATGTCAAACTTCTTACGGAGATTCGTTGTCAATTTTGCCAATTTGACTAGAGTCTTTATGCGTATTTTGAATAAGGACACCACCTTTTGTTGGGATGAGTGAGCCTAGGAGTCCTTTAATGCGCTCAAGCGAGCCCTGGCATCGGCCCTGGTGATTAGTCCCTCAGACTATAGTTGTGATTTTATACTTTATGTGGCCGCGTCCATGGAGACGATTGGTATGGTTTTGGTTCAAGAAGATGAGGAGCTCCAAGAGCATGTCATATACTATCTGAGCTGGAATCTTATTGACATAGAGATCCGTTATTTCCATGTTGAGAATCTTGCCTTAGCTACCGTACATGCGGTTCAAAGGTTGAGAAATTATATTCTCCTTCGCCAGACCTTGGTTGTAGCCCATGTCAGTCCATTTCAATTTATCCTCACTCGAAGGATGATTGGGGGAAAGTATAATAAATGGATTGTCATCTTGCAAGAATTCGATCTCGAGTTTGTTTCGGCAAAATTGAAGAAATCGTTAATTTTTGCAAAGCTTATATCGGATTTCCCAAGGGAAGCCGAGGAGTTGATTTGTGAAGATACGTTTATCGATGAGCACATATTCTTAATCTCAACTTTAGACCCATGGTATGGGGATATTATTATATATTTACAAACATTGAAGGTCCCTACTCACCTCTCACAAGATGAACGACGACGATTACATCATGTATCCAATAATTACCTCATAGTGGATAACACTTTGTATCGACGTGGGGTAGATTCCATTTTACATCATTGTTTAACTCACGAGGAGGCTGAGCTTGTGCTGAATGATTGCCACGAAGGGGCGTGTGGTGGTCATTTATCTGGGCTTTCTACAACCCAAAAAATCTTGAGAGCGGGTTATTTCTGGCCATCGATCTTTAAATATTGTGTAGATGCGGTCAAGAAGTGCCACCCTTGCCAGGTGCTCGCAAGGAATGGGCTCGTGACCTACCCTATTACATCCCATCACCACCATCGGTCCCTTCACTAAGAGGGGGCTTGATTTTAAGGATTGCAACCCAACTTCAACTGGGGGGCATCATCATATCATAGTGGCTGTTGACTACTTCACAAAATGGGCTGAGTCTATGCCTATAGTTAAATCTGACAGTGAGACAGCCATACACTTCGTATTCAACCAGATTATTACTCGGTTCGGTATTCTGAAAGAGCTTGTCGCTGACCATGGCTTGCACTTTCAGAATTGTATGATAGAAAAGTTGGCATCAAAGTTAGTGCATAAGCAAGAGCATTCCTCCTCTTACTACCCTCAAGTGAATGGACAGGTAGAAGCACTGAACAAATCACTCAAATCCATTCTCCAACAAACCATCACACAAAGCAAGATGAATTGACTTATCATTTTATATCCTGCTTTGTGGGCTTATAGAACCATTGTTAAGACTGCCACGGGTTTTTCTCCATATCATCTTGTACATGGAGTGGAGTCGGTATTGCTGATTGAGTGCGAGATTCCTTCATTGAAGCTATCCATAGAGCTCTTAACAGACACTTCCCCGTTGGAGGAGCATTTGGTCCACCTAGAGCAACTTGACGAGCAGCGCCGAGATGCCTTGGTGGATCTAGAAGTGAATAAGCGTCGCATTAAGGTCCAGTACGATAAGTCTATCCGTCCAAGGAGGTTTAGTGAGGGAGACTTGGTCCTTTTTTGGGATCAACCGAAAGAACCCTTAGGGGTAGGAAAGTTTAACGCCATGTGGCATGGTCCTTACGTCGTTAAACGTGTGTTAGAGAAGGGCACTGATGAGTTAGTGGATAATGAGGGAACGACCTTGGCGGAGCCTAGAAATGGGTTCTATCTCAAAAAGTACTATGCATGATTTTCAGCCAAGGCTGGTTATTGTATATTATTGTACATTTTTGCATAGGTAGGTCTTTTTCTTATGGTGATCGGGTTTGTGATTAGTTTCCATTTATTTTGGTAGATGTCAATGGAATCTTCCACCTTCATAGGATTTGTGGATGGTGCGAGCCGTCACACTCAACACTCAGCCTCTGCTGCTTGGGTGATTTATACTCCTATGGCTCAGGTATTGTCTTCAGGAGGCATATGTTTACGACCATCTTCAAACAATGCTGCTGAGTATAGTGTTGTTATTGAACTTCTACGGGATGCCATTTCACATGGTGTTGTCTCTCTTGAGGTACGAATTGATTCGGAGTTAGTAGTGTCACAGCTTAATGTTTTGTACCATGTTAGAGATCCAACATTATTAAGAAGATTCTTACGTGTGAGATTTTTAGAACGACAATTTGACAATATAACATACATACATGTTCCAAGAATTAATAATCAAGTTGTAGACTCATATGCTAACTATGTGTTAGATTGGCATTTGTTTCATACACAATAAGCTCATCACAAACATAAATTTTTACACATGTAAATAAATATATCGATCATCATAAAGGTTTTTATAAAGATCCAAAATGTGGTAATACATAGTGTCATAATACAAAATTGGGGCTCTCGAGCCACCAAAATATAAATACACGGTAGTACAAAATGTATCACTCCCAGGTATCTAAGCCTGTGGAGGAGGAGGGGGATTGTGATCGTAGAACGTCACTACAGCTCTAGCTAGCCGTCGAAATAGCCGCACCCATGGTCGTGGTACACCCACCACCTAGCACTGCATAGCCTCAGGCAAGTCCTCGAATTGCGCCATGGGTACTTTGTGTGTCAGTCTCATGAAGTTGGTATGAATGCTTTGGAGTGTCTGCTCCACATCCACACTCGTGATATCATCTCCTCTTGCCCTCCGTCTATGATAAGGGAAGCCTTCAGGCTGCCGTGGTCCCACATCTGCATGCATATGGTAGATGTCACTATGTATTGTCACCCAAAAACATGTCTTTTGATTCCACATAATCAGAAAACACAAAAAATTAAATAACTCAAAAATTTTAAAAAGAGGGTCGAGATTCATTACCAATGTCACCGTATGTCGATCCTGGTGGTAGCGGTATGTCTGGGTCTCCTCAGAAATCTATCCTCGCATAGGGGTAGTCATCGATGGAAACTATCTGTCATCGCCCCCATGGAAAGAAATCAGCAGGATAGGGGTTGGACACCCTACCTCCACCCAGTCTGTGCACCGCATCCGCCCAACACCGTTGGGCCGAATCTCAAACCCCGTCTAGAGGAACATCAACTCTAGGGCTCAATCTCGGAACACGCTCAAAGAAAAACGTGCTCAATATGCTGTTGAAACTCAAGTTTCGCACTCTGCCCATCTTGTACTCACTGAGCTGGTGTTTCATGTTTCCCAGTAGCGCAGTGCTCCAATCGTACACAGTGGGTCTCACACACTCCACTGCATAGAACATCAGAGGCCATGAGGCCTGGTGGAGTGAAGCTAAGCCTGCTATCCTGCCCAGTGTCAGTAGGATGTCCTTTAGGCCCAGCACTTGTATGGAGTTAGTTGGGATCTGACTCCCCACCTTCTCCATGTCCGGATAGAAGTACACAACAATGTACCCATCTATAGTTAGGCCACCTCCAGGCCCACGAGAGCGTAGGTTCACCACTTCCCCCCATCGGGAAAGTCCAGTAATAAAATATATGTCCTCCAATTCTATGGTGAGGGACATCCTGTCTATTTGGAATGACTCTGAGTCTAGATCCTAGTGGTCCACTAACATCTGCAACAGTCTTGGTTTTGCTCTTAAGCCACCAAGACACCAAAACTTGTAAATCCCACATGCATGTAACGCTTGTTGAGCCATTAGATCTACCCTTACTGCCTCTTCTACATCACCATGTTCACGTTCTCTCCATTCTAGGACCATCTTGCATATAAAATTTGAGTTTGATCCATTAGAATACTTAAAAATCATTGAGTACGGCCGCATACGCGACTGTTTGCTAAACAACCGTGTATGTACGCAACTTTGAGGGAATTTTTCGCGTATATCCAGCCCTATATGCGGAAAACTTTCGATTTCTACGTGGGCCATGGTGCACATTTAAGATGAGCCTAGAATCCTAAATACACCATGGAAATTGATAAAATTTGCATCAAAATGAAAGAGTAGAGCATGGGTAAGTCCCTGGAAAAAACGGTAGTGGATTCTGCTTGTTGGATCTCCTGGAATTCGCTGTTGAAGTTCTGAGCTCAATTGGGTAAAAATTTCAAATGTTATATTATGTTTTGAATTTTTTACTATTTATAGAAATTTTTCAAATTTTTGAAAATTTTTACCCCCTTTTCTATAGTTTGGACCGTTTCTAATCCTTTTGGACTGTTTTTGGACTAATTTATGATGTAGGAGACCTTTTTGAGCGCCGTTTTGGCCATTGGATTGACCCATTCGTGTCGATTTAAGGTATCATGTCTAAACTGGCATATAGGTTAGGTTTCATCACTATTTTCATTTTGCATGACCGTATGACCATTTCATTATAGCCTTAGGTACAAACCCATTCTATTATGTCATGGAACGTTCTTGCTATTTTAGAAGTGGCATTATGTGAATGGCAGAGATTGACCTTACATGGGTACCCTAGTTAGCACCCTATTTGCATTTGGTGCTGATGCTGACATTTTGTCCCTTAGGGTGTGGGAATCCGTTGTATAGTATTGCCATGACATTTCGCAAGAGCCTCATACTCCTCTTGATCTTTTGCTGGCCTATTTCCCTCAGGACTCCCTTATGTCAAGTTGTAATTGCATTATCATGAGCTTTGCCTGCCTTATTGAGCCTTACGTCAGCTTCCCTGACATTGAGTTTCAGCCATATAGCCCAAGCTTGTCTCATGTCTAGCCATGCAGAGACATTTTATATATCCTTTGCAGCTTGATTCCCTATTTTTACTGGGAGGGGACCTTCCCCTGAGTGTCGCTATCCTACACATGTATCCTTGCATTGAGCATAGGTATGTTCCACTGCTTGGAACTAGTTTGTTTTCCCTTTATGACACTCGTCTCCTCCTAGTCTGTAACTATAAAGCAGTTTTATTATTTTTCAAGATTTTTAAATATTTGAAAAAGTCCAAAAAAAAATTTTAAAAACCAAAAAGCTAGACAAGGAAAGATGTTATCTTTTGGTAGCTGTAGAGTCGTGTTGCCTTCGAACAGAGCACTGTATATCACATCTATTGGTTGGGTTTATAGTTTGACTTTAGGAGCTGTACTCATTTATTTGAGTTTATCTCCACCGACTGGTTAAGCTTCCAGTCCCCATGGAGCCTCTGTCGATGCCTCCTGTGTCGCAAAGATGTCCTAGTCTTGTATATCGAGTCTATGCTACCTTTATTCAGTCACCATTCGTTGTTATGCTCTTGTTCGAAGGAAGTTGAAACTTGAGTTGGCCATTCCTTAGTTATCTTGACTTTGCATGTCGGCCATTCCCGGTACAGTTACTAGTTCGTGCACCTTATGATCGAGTCCTTCCACATTATACAGCTTTGCTGAGTACCTCGTGTTGGATGATGGGGGATGCCTTAATTCCCTCCTTCCAGTGGATTTCATCCCATTGACTTCAGATCATTTATTCTGGGATTGGAATCTAGAGTCATTTTTGAGTGCCTTGAGAGTGCCTTGAGACTTGTTGTGGTACCCCAAGCCATAGGAATTTCTCTCTGTAAGAATCTCCATGCAGAAATGCATTCTTTACATCGAATTGGTGCAAAGGCTAGTCAAAATTCACTGCTAGAGATAGTAGAATACAGACTGTATTAATTTCTGCCACTGGTGCAAATGTCTCCATATAATCGATTCTGTATGTTTGAGTATATCCCTTGGCGACAAGTCTTACTTTGAACCGTTCGATGGTTCCATCAGCTTTGTATTTAATGGTGAAGACCCACCTACATCCAACAAGTATCTTCCCTTCAGGCAAGTCAACAACTTCCCACGTTGAATTATTTTGAAGAGACTTCATTTCTTCATTCATCGCCTCCCTCCATCTAGGATCTTTCAAAGCTTCCTGCACACTGTTAGGAATAGCTACAACAGATAATTGATTCACAAATTCCTTACTTTCATTTGATAGTCTATCGTAGGATACATAATTGCTTATCGGATACTTAGATTTGGAATTGAGAACAAGTTCATAGCTAATTTTGGGTTTCCCTCTTGTGACTCGATCGGGTAACATTTTTAAGTGAGGTTCAGATTCATAATTGACCTAAGGTTCGGGCATGGAATTGGCTAGAGAAGACAATTGGTTAGCTGGTACATCATGAGAGGAGGAAGACATTGATAGCACTTCCATTTGATCCTTAACCTCATTCTCCAAAAATTGTTGCCCATCTGGACAACTACCCCTGTTAGTTACAGTGTCACCATCACTTCGACATTCATCACTAGTTTCCAAATGGTCACATTCACCACTAGTGTCCAAATTATCACCACTTATAAGATCTAAGTCCAAAGGATGATGAAAAGTATGCACTTCATCTCTATTCTCCCCCTGAAGTGGAGACTCGGAGGTAGAATAATACATATAGTTTTCATGAAAGACCACATCAAGGGTAACATAAATTTTATGAGAAGGGGGGTGATAACACCGATAACCTTTTTGATGCAAGGCATAGCCAACAAATACACACCGAAGGGCACGGGGTTCCAGCTTATTTCTCTTGGGTTTGTGAAGGTGCACAAAGGATACACACCCAAAAACTTTAGGGGACAGATTCGGTCTGGTAGGGGTACTTACAGTATTATGGAGGACATCAAAGGGAGTCTGAAATTGTAGGGAACTAGAGGGTACATGGTTGATGAGATAGGCTGCAGCAGTAATGGCTTCTCCCCAATAACTGACAGGCATATGAGCCCCAAACAAGGAAGCACAAACAACTTCAAGAAGATGACGATTTTTTCGCTCTGCTACCCCATTTTGTTGAGGGGAGTAAGAGCAATTCGTTTGATGAACAATGCCATGTAAATTCAGGTACTGTTTCAAGTCTTGATTAACAAACTCTCCACCATTATCAGTACAAAGAACCTGAATATTAGATTGATATTGAGTGGCTATTATTTTATGAAATTGCTGAAACAGGGAACTAACTTCATTCTTTGATTTCATTAGACAAACCCAAGTCATGCGAGTATGATCATAAATAAATGAAACAAAACAACATGCTCCACTCAAAGAAGAAGTATTTGCAGGTCCCCATACATCAGAGTGAATAACCATAAAAGGTACAGGACTCTTATTCATACTAATGGGAAATGAGACACAGTGATTTTTAGCCAGTTTACAAATGTCACACTTAAAATCCGAAACATTTAATTGAGAAAAGAGCTTTGGAAACAATTTCTGTAAATATCCAAAAGATACATGACCTAAACGCCTGTGCCACAACCATATTTCTAAATTCTAATGTTTTTCAGACATATCAGCTGAAAAAACTTGAGCCAACTGATTTGAGCTTGCTGGCAGTAGATCAAGATAGTAGAGCTTCCCTCTCCTAGTACCATAACCAATTGTCTTCCGAGTCTGGATGTCCTTAAAAACACAAAAGTTAGGCCAAAATATCACAATACAATTCAAAGTGAGGGTTATTTGAGCGATATACAATAAGTTATGATTAAGAGAAGGAACAACTAGAATAGACTCCAAATTCAAATTTTGGGTAAGAGAAACTGAGACTTCTCCAACCACGGGAGAGGGAGTACCATTGGCTGTGGACACTATATGTTGGTATGAGGATTTCATGGATTAAATATGATTACTATCAAAGGTCATGTGGTCTGTGGCGGCAGAATCAATTATCCATTCACTATAACTAATAGGAGCAGAAGTATGAAGAGCCTTACCAATGCTCCCAGAAGTAGCAATGAAAGAAGAGGCTTCCTCAGGAGTGTTGGTGTTGGTGGAGGGCTCAACCACAACAATAGAAGCATGATGAGTTGACTTTGAATTTTGTTGGCGAGATGCCTTGGCAAGATCCCGCCATTCTTGATACCCAATTAATTCATAGATACATGACTTTGTATGCCTAGTTTCTCCATAGTGGGTACACACACGTTCTGATTTTGCAGCTCATATTTCATAGCTACGATTTTGTGATCCAGATGACCGATTTTGGTTAGTTGTGTGATTAAATGGATCAGATGTTTGATCTAGTTTCGGATGTGTTTGTGATTGGTGAGTCTTGCCTCAATGAGCCACCATAGCAGTTGACTCGGAGAGTTCAAGTTCACCATTAAGTGCAGCTCGACGAATAGCATCACAACGAACATATGCATAAGTTTCTTCAAGATTGAGTGCAGGATCCTTCCTAAGAATCTCACCTCGAATTTGTTCAAAGTCTGCATCTAGTCCATTCAAGAAGATATGCACCCGCAGTCTCTCAACTGATTTTTTATAGGCGACAACATCTTCAGGATCCTTCATGACAATCATATCACGATGATCTAGTTCTTGGAATATTTCTACCATATCACCATAATAGGTGGAAAGAGGACGACCAACCTATTTGGTGGAGAATTCCCATTGATTCAGTGCAAAGAGTTGTGATTCATCTGACCCATCATAGAAAGCTTTGGCAAGAGTAGTCCAGATTTCACGTGCAGTAGACAGTCTAAGATAGCGCTTCATAATCTCCGGTGACATAGAAGTCAGCAACCACCCTTTGACCTTTTGATTTTCAGCATACCACTTCGCATAGGAAGCATAAGTAACCTGTGGAGGAGGTGTTTTTCCCGTGAGGTAATCAAGCTTCTCATGCCCTGTGATCTGTATTTCCATGATTTGGGACCAGACATCATAATTGAGCATGGATAACTGGTATAGAAGATGATTCGGGTTGATATTTAGTCATGATGTGAGGTGTATATGAGAATTCAGGCTATGAGGGTATGATGATATAGAACGGATGATAACCCAGCTCTGATACCAAGTCAAAAAATAAGAAGTTTGTGAGGAAAGGCTTTGATCTTTTCTCTGATACTCATTTGGCATAAATAGCCGATGTATACAGTATTAGATCCTATAGTTTAGGACCGTAATTGACTAGTATAAGGAAAATTCTAACTACAGAGATACAATCAAATATTTACAGGGATTCTAGTATATCTTTACAGCTAACGGTAGAGACAAATCAGGAGCATGAATGTCAGAGAACCAACTTGGAAATAATTGCTCCCAATCGTCAACAGAAATACCGTCGAGCATCCAAACATCACACAAGGAGCTAAGGCATCAAGGAAACGACCACATGGAGAGTCAAAGCAAAATATGCGCTAGCAAAATTGAAGAACTCTAAGCCGCAAGTGCCTAAATTTTTGGCCAATTATGTTAAACCTGTATCAAGCTGCTACATCATGATGAATGCATCCAAGTGTCCATCCCAAGATTCCAAGAGCCAAAAGCATTCAAAAGTGAACGCCCACGAAGGCACAATGAAACCAGGTTTCATTACAAGAAGAAAGTGGTCAAATGGTTGGAATTACTTGTACACAAAAGAAACAAGATAGGCATTTGAGTCATTCTAGTTCATAATTCTTTTCTCTTTTTTGCACTACTAAAAAATCAAGCACTCAAGCTTCCAAAATTCGAGGAAGATGCCAGAGCTACCAACAGTAAGCTCATTCATCCATTGGAAAAGACATCATGGTGACCAAGCATGTACATCAAGTACTAAAAACATTCAAGGATCGAACATTCATCGTTTGAAGGGCTTAGTCAAGTGCCAAGTATTGGTGATGAGCTGTATTGGCTAATTAAACTGCGTGTCAAGAGAGATTGGTGATTTTAATAAAGAGAATCGAGAGGCATAGTGCCCATGCACCAAGCACAAAGAACACCCAATAAAATTCTAATAAGCTCTCAACCTGGATTATAAATTGATATCTTTCTTGCTTTAACCCATCTTTCCATGTTATTTGCAGAATCCTATTGTTTCACACTTTCTCTATCTGTAAACAATCCCTTGATCTCCTTGCACAACCTACCAATATCTAAACCTCAAACAAACAAACTTTATGATTCAAGATGTCTTAAACATTCTCCTTTGCAATCAGGTGCATCTTTTAGCACTAACATAATAATCATCATAAAGTTTATGGTAGGGGAAGAGTCTTATTTTATCACTATTAATCATCAGTAAATGCTACATACAATGTGTATTCCATTGATTACCATACACTCATTGGTAAATGTTGCATCCATGGGGTATTTCTCTTGCAGTTTTAGGCGATCTTCATTTTCTCCAAATATTTCTTTCGCAAAGAACAGCTTTTTTTCAAGGAAAAATTCCCTTCCTTTTGGTCGAACACTTGGTTTCTAGTGTGGGACTTTCCTTCACTTTGGTTTCTGGTATTATCCACCATGATGGGGAGTTTTAAATGCTGCATGAATGATTAAATCCGAAGAAATTTAGATCCAACAATGTACACACCACCACTCATGCAAAATTGAATGCTATGCAGCAGGGAAGGTGATATTTCTGGCCCAAATGAAGGCCCTAATTTGTACAGGGAAAATCTTTGGAATTACTCTACTGGCTTTATCAAAACTATCGTGGGAATTCACAGAGTATAATGTTGTACTCTAGTGGCTTTGTCCTTGGGATGAGAGTTAGCAAACTCTCGGTGTCATCCTTTGAGAATGAAGGTTATGAGATGATGGTGAGATTTAGTCATGTTTTCCTGTATCAAAGAGATGAGCCAGTTGGTACTACCATTCTGCTTGGTGATCGCAAGGATAGGTTATATGTTTTGAGAGGGAATATTGTACGTCCAAGAATAGGGGGTGGATGTCAGAGTTATAGGGTGGGGCAAGAGATGCACCTAATTGACATGTGATTTGCATTTCTTCCGATGAGGAGAGTGGTTATCAGAGCACTAGTAGGAGACTCGTCCAATCTAGCGATGGTGATGATGATCAGGTGGATGAGGCTCAGGTTGAGTCCTAGGCTTTAGAGTTCAAGTATGGAGTTGAGCACTTGTATCTGAGAGGGATTCTAGAGTAGGAGGGATTTGTTTCAAGAGTCAAAGGTGGAGATATAGATGGTGTTGTGGACCTTCCTCGTCAAGAGGGAGTGTTTGAAGATGATAACTCTAAAGGTCATTTCTCATATCCTTGGTGTGAGTGTGATGAGGACTTGTAAATGATTTGTCCTTTGTATTGATGTAAAAAGTGTATTTTATATAAATAAAGTGTTTTTTCCCTTATACTTTATAAAGTGGGCCACTTTAAGTAATGTATTTAATAATTAATGAATTTAATTATTAAAATGTATGTTCATTAATGATTAAAAGTGAGTTTTAATGATGACCCTTGATCTTGTAATAAATTCTCAACCCTAGATTAGGGTAGTTAAAGAAAGTAGTTGCAAATTTGAAGTATAAGACAAAGTGAAAGGACATTGAAGACACTCATCATCAGAAAGGGAAGAAGAAGAATGTGATGAAGACTAAAGAGATACCTAAGAGAAATTGGCATGATTTCCAAAAAAGAGAAACAACGACACATTTCCTAAGGAATCCTGTAGCATTTATTGCAGTCGTATAGCCGTGCAGTCACATGTGTGAGCAACACAAATCCCATGAAAACTTGTTGTGCATTAAATGTTGGATGTATAGTCTGTACAACATTAATTGTAGTCACATGTGGGCATAGTTTTTGAGGTATACTGTACAACAGGAAAGTACCGTCCGTACAACATGTGTGGGGGTTGTACAGTAGGTCGTACAACTGTCAGTTTGCATAGAAAACGAGCTATTTTCCCACTATTCCAGTTTGGTGAAATTTTGTGAGTGAGGGTTGAAGAAATTATTTCTTGTGTTGATGAAAAATTTATGAATACTCTTCTTAATGAAATTATTCTTTAGGTTTCCCCCCAAGTTGGGGTTTCTCCCAATCATTTGACCAAAATATATGTGTACAATGTGTTTGCCTCATCTTCAGTTGTTGAGAGTGTCTTTGAATTTGTGGTTTTCATTTCAAAGTTTATGTGCAAATTTTAATTAAATCCCTAGAAATTCAAAGTGCTTGACATAATGCATGTGTGATGAATTATTATGCTTATGCCATTTTTTCTTCAGTTTTATTATTATTGTTATTATGATGAATGTAGCTAACCTTTTAATAAGTTATGATTATAATTCCTCTTTGATTCTTGGGTTTAGTCATATCATTATTAATCTTTTATTTGAATTTGTATAACAATTTTAGTTACTATCTGCTTTCAGTAGAGATAAGGTATGTTCTAGATAGTTAGATTAGATTAATTATAGGTTTTAGTAGCTACGAGAAAGTTTTTTTCTTCAACTATTGAAACATATAGTTAATTTACATTCTATTAGTAATTGGACTGCATTTTAAGTAGTCATAGTTAGTTTCACTTTACTTTAATAAACAGATTCTAAAACATTCAGTCTCTCTATATTTAGAAAGCAAAATTTCACATAGGCAACAAGTCCTTTATTCCTGTAAAAAACAACTACCTTTAAATGAATGAAGAAATGTTTTAAGGGCTCTTTTGGGGTTGTTTTTCCTTGTTGATGAGTGAACGTATTTTCCCATCAACACTCAAGTGAGCCTAATATTTTCCAGACATTAGATGACATTAGAATACACATATTGTGTATTGATTCCTTGAAGGGAAGAATAGGGAGTATGTGGAAGTGATCTATGTCTCTGATGTGAGGAAGGGTATATTATGTGTCCTTCTCCCGAAGACGGAGAAGAAAAGGGTGAATATCCTCTAAGCGGTGTAAATAAAGGTACGCATCTTCCATGAGAGGATGAAAAAAATGAGTGAAATTGTATTTGAGGTGAGAAACTGAATCAAGCAAAGAGTGACCTCATCCAGAAGATCCTATCAATGTTTCTCGAGAGTGGCCCCGACTAGAGTATTTCCCTCATGAACCATGGGGAGAGAGTGGAAAAACACCCCTCAAGAAAGGGGAAAGACCTTATAGTCTACGAGAATTCCTTCGGTGGTTTTGTTCCTCAATGGTGGAATGATGTCGGGAATAGACACAATTGAACAAAATAAAAAATATGCCAACCACAACAAATACAAAATGATGCAGAGTGAGTGATTTGTTCTATGTTGTTTTAGTGCAAATGCTCCCACATGTAGGTTCTTTTTAATTATGAGTTATGTGAACTTTTACTTAAAAAAGTATATTCCCTAAAGTCCTAAAATCCTTCCTCTCAAATGTAATTGGGCCTTCCAAAAGTATAACCACTAATGGTAATGTGATCCTCCTGACGATTGACTATTGTAAGTAACAAAGAGTTAGTTATACCAGTGATGGGGATATGTTTTAGAAGGGTTGGAAACACTTTCCAAGCAAAATATCCAACTTCGGGAGTCAATTGCACTCACAATTTCTCCTTGGAAATATCCTAAGTTTGGCCACTAAGATACCCGCATCAAGTGTTGATTTGTGGTTCGAACTAAGCAGTATAGTGTTGTCCCTAAAAAAATATGAGTGACTATGTGGGGGGAGCATGGAAGCTATACCTTGGCTTTCACATTCTTATTCACCATGCCTTCTTATCCAAGTTGTCTTTTGACACTTGCTAATAGCAGGATATGAAAGTACCCTTTAAATCAACAATGTATTGTTTCATACAATGTGTAAATGATTGGTGGGGATGATCTAGATGCCTATCCCAATCAATCATAACCAGACTATAAATTTTATTGTGGCCTCCTATGGAGGAATTTAATTGGTTAAGAATTACAAGTGTTTAATTTAAGGGTCCAATTTGATTAAGGTGTATAAGAGAGGTATTTCACAATCTTACATTTTTTCTAATCCATCCAGGTCACACAAAGTGCATGATGGAAAGCATAGTCAAAGCAAGAGATTATTTAGGTCTCTTAGTGTGTTCTAGTGGAAAAACATGTGTGTAATAAGAAAATGAAATTGATTGATTCCATTAACTAAAAAGCTCAAAGTATATACACATGTAGTTTGAACTTCAACTCAAAAGATACTAAAAGGTGGTTTCATTTAACAATTTGATCAACAATTCTTATATGAAGAAAAAGTGTGCAATGGAGGTATTTCACACTTCTCCCCCTTTTCTAATTCACCAAGTTCACAATAAATGCAAGGTGAAGAGCATACTTCAAGAGATTAGAGTCTTTAGGTCCTTGAAGAAAAAGTGTGCTATGGAGGTATTTCACACTTCTTCCCCTTTTCTAATTCACCAAGTTTACAATAAATGCAAGGTGAAGAGCATACTTCAAGAGATTAGAGTCTTTAGGTCCTTGAAATTGTGTGCAAAAGTGAGCTACAATACCTTTCCTAAAACATGAGAATTAAGCAACAAACATAATATCTCTCTAATGCTAGGGACAACTATGAGGCTCATTGAAAGCTTCGAACTCTTTTACATAAGTAGTTTTCGAGGGAAGACCCCTTACTTCTTAATCTTGGCTATGTGGGATAATTACTAGATAAAAACACAAATATTGCAAGTTATTTTAATTCTAGTTCATTATTGAGAAGTCATTGGGTTTGGAATATTTGTGTAAAGTAGATAACAAGCAAAATAGAAGATACCATCATGGGTATTCCAGAAACAGGCGCACTATAGTGTCGTTACAACATGGAAAAGTCGCATGAATAGAGATCAAATTACTGTGCAGGACTCGGTCCATAAAGCACGTTGTTAGCATGACTATGAAAGAAATTCGGCACAAGTAGCATACAAGGGGCATCGAGATCCATGTGATTGTGTAAACAACAATTTCTTCCCAAAGGAGGTTGATTTCTAAGAATGGATGGTATGGAGATGGTCTCCTGCACAACACAATAACCTCGAATTAACTATTTAGCAGATAACAACCTAGTTAATAAAAAATGAACAAAAATGAATTGGAGTTTCCATAAATACAGTTGTGGAAAAATATGCACAAAGGTGTACAACTCTTCCCGCTTGAGGGAAGAAAACCTTAGAGGTTTCTACCAAGGCCCATTATTGTGTTACTAAAGAAAAAGTGATAACTTCAAATTGATCCTGCAAGTCCTTGTTAAAAAACAAAACAAAATAAAAACAAATAACATGAAATAAAACAAAGGGACTGAATATATGCGAACCACAACAATAAGAAGATGTTAGAACCAATGTTAGACTGCCGAATGGTCAAGCTTGTTACATGTAGTGTCTCCTAGGATATGGAGGATTCAAGGGAATCCAACAATCTCCCTTAGGGAGGTCCTTTTTGTTCATACTAAATACTAGACATCTTGAAGAACAATGAGAGGAAACACCTTCCCCTTGGAGGGAGGTGGCAATGGAGCTTGGGGAATGCCAATAGGTAGAGGAAGAGGTAAGCTATGAGGAAGCGTCAAAACAATTCCAACAACATATCCTTGCTCTGGTTTTTCCTTCTTAGATGCATGCATAAGGTTCCCTTTTATAGGCCAAGAGGTGGCCAAGAAATATCAAGATCCAAATGTGAACTCCATCACTTAATGATCTAGCTCCAAAGTACAGAAAGGGGGATATTCAATGCATTCAGGTGTGTGAAGAGTCAAATTCTATTTTTTGTTGGTGAAGGGTATTTCATGAGCCTTCAATGTGCAATGGGTAGCTGAGATCTCGTCGTTTTGGCAATTGCATAAATTTTGAAAGAAAATCCATGCTAGGATTGTTTGGGCACATAACTGATAACGTGTGTTGTAGCACGAGTGAACAAGGATTTGTCCATGTGGCCTCTTCTTTTGATTGTTCTTTGAAAATTTTGGATTCAAATCGCTTTCTAGATCTGATGAGGATGTCTTCGGTGAGCTGCATACTATATGTTGATGACAACTTAATGCACAATTAGATAAAATGTCACATGTGTTTGATATTTAAGCGTTAACACCACTACATCAACTACAAATGTGGAAAAAATTGACACTAATGCATTACCTGGTGTGGTATGAGTGCTATCTGGGTGTAGCAACTACAAACATCATATAATTAGATATATAAAGAGGAAATATATTAATAACCCACTCCATGAAATTCACCAATGTCAAAATAGTTGACATGGTGACTTAACATAAATTCTACCCATAATTTCCTACGGAAATATAGAGGCACCCCCATATTATTGCAAGGAGTTTTTTCAAATACCATAAACCACCTTTCCATCCAATGGTATCTAAATGGTTGGAAGGCTCATCAATCCATACAAATGAATTTCTTTGTCACTAGTGAATGTAATCTAGTTCTTGGGTCAGTAAACAATTCCATCAACTATTGTTTGGTAATGTTTAGGTCTCTAACTTGGTCTTTATTTAGACCAATCCTATAGTACTCAAACATTCTATCCCTATAAATAGACATATTGGTTAATTCTTCTTAGGCATATTAAATTGAAGCTAAGTTACCATAAACGTGTAGGAAGGGGAGGGGAAACGTCGTTCCTTGTTTTAGAAACTGAAACGGAGGGGATATGACTTGGAAATGACACTGAAACGTTTCCAAGCCGTATCCAAAAATAAAAAAATGTTTCCAAGCTCTTCATTCAGAATATTGAAACGTTTCTAGAGTTTCCAGTCGTTTCCTGAAACGTTTCAAGAGTTTCCAGCTATTTCATGAAATGTTTCCAATAGTTTCCTGGTTTTCTGAAACGTTTCAGCTACTACAGGGCAAGTTTTTTACTAGAAATAGTGATTTTTTGACATGGAAATAAACAAATAAATAACCCCAAATGCAAATTGTAAAACCCTAACCCTAAATTGAACCTCAAAACTTAGATATAAAGCCTCAAAGCTTATAAATCAAGACCAAAAGCTTATTCATAAATTGGTGAATGGTAATCTGACATTTTATGTCTCATGGATTCTGTTTCATTGTAATTTTCCAAATTGATAGAGGCTTACCGTTGATTAAAAAAATCAGTGATATGTGGACATTTTATTGTATCAAATGCTTGTCTACTATAGTGTTAGTTTCACATCCTAGTGTAGAAGTACAATGACTTTTGCCAATTCTTTTAGCCAGTTTTTTTGCCAATTCCTCACAACTTCGTTTCAAATAAACCCCAATGACTTGCATATGTGATAAAACAACTTGCATATCAAAATTGATACAATGACATATTTATCCATACAAAATAACGTACTACATTTATCAAGGGTTACATAAACTAACACATATTTCCAATAATCTTCCAACAAGCTTCAGTTTTCTTCTTTTCCTTTTTGAATTAGTATGAACCCTTGAACTATGGTCTTATTTACTCCATTGTCAGTACACTCATACCCCTACCCTTATGTCGTGGAGAGAATTATGATGGTGTGTCGTTTATCTAGTTCTGCATATGATATGCATGTGATATTTTAATCTTATTTCAAGCATTTTTATTAGTATAAACCATAAAACATAAACAACATATCCAAGGGAACTCATTGGTGTCTAGAGATAGTATTATGGCATAGAGTTCAATATTGCATGTCATCATAGTCACACCTAAGTTGCACTAAAACATGAGCTCACTTCTTTATACTTGAGTGCTTAATAATCCCCTTAAAACATGGTTGATTATGTCAAATTTGAATATCCAAGTCGATTGCAAATCATAGACAATCCTGTGAATTTAGGCCCTTTATGAGCCAGTCGGTTAGTCACTTTTTGAACCAATCGGTTGGTCAATCGACTCTCACTTGCCTAGTTGATTGTCTCGCCAATGAATGGACCAACCCAAATACAATATAGTTGAGTCTCTGGCTTACATCAAGACTTGTATTTAATCACAAATTTCAACACTTTTCTAGAGGTGCAATCAGCGTAATATTTGTTAGATTGTAACATTTGGGGTTTGAAATCGATGTTTGCAAGTAGTTGACATGTTCTTATTTATAAGCTTGTTAGTGGGTGACTTATCTATGGCACTTGAGATAGAATAATATTGTTTAAAACAATATTTTAGTTTGCTAATTTTAATTGTTATAAATGACATGAATACCTTTAAATCTAATTGATGAATGGTAATCTAAATTATGTATGTCACGTGGCCTTTTTGATATATATATATATATATAAGTCTCTTGTCGTTTCCTTGCCATATCGCATCCGACATATTTCAAAATTTGTCGTATTTGTTTCCCTCCCCATATCTGTATCTGTTCCTGTATCCGTTTCAGTGTAACTTAGAATTGAAGATATAATTTCCTCTAGCGAAGTGGCTAGTGACAATCAAGTGGGTTGTCTAGTATTCACAATTCATTTCAAAGGGTTCTAAGAGATCTGAAATTTGAATTAATTTCTATGTTAACATTTGGTGGTTCAAAATTTGGGTTTGGTGCATCTTGATATGGTGGTGGTTGGTTTGGGGTATCTTTAGGATCCATTGTAATTAGTTTGTTGCAATTTAATAAAAAAAATTAGGTTTAGTTAACAACTTAAAAAACAAACAAAAATGAAAATACTAACTTGGAATCCAATGAAGATGAAGGAAGTGGTCCCCTGTATGGTTGATTAGCTCATCACGCATTCCAATCCAACCAATAGTTTTCTCAATCTCCCCTAAAATGCACAACGTGATCTATGGGGAAAATATAGTGGTTGTTGCCTTTAAAAAATAAACAGAGGAATGCACATGATCTTTAGGAAAACATACGCGTTCCTAATGCATGCATGCTCCTACAAGAATGACTTGGCATCCTTGTTGGAATTTCAAAAACTTATGAACTTGGAAAATTAAGAACGTGAGCATGTTCCTGATAGTGCACATGCATTTCTAATAGCGTGATTGTGTTCCTGTGTGAGCACGTTTGTGATGACCCCATTGCCTCTTTTGAGGCCATCAAGTTCATGCAATCATCCACACACACACACACATATATGGTGTTTTAATCCATATAAAATGATTATATTCTAAATATATAGATTAGTTAAAAATTACATTCATTTATTAATTATGAAATAAAATAATTATTCTTAAAATACGTGCATGATTTTATGAAGCTTTGTAGAAATTGGCATCCCTCGTTTCCACCACTCCATGTCCATTGTCCATTATTAGAGGCCACGACAAAGAAACAACGAACCTCTTTGTAAATTTTGTGCGTCACAAAGCCAAAATAAAGTAGCCATATATTCTATGAAATTACTTTGTATTCCGTAGAGGTGTGTGCATGAATATAATATGTGCTTTTCAAAAAAGTTTTCTCCAATTAAAAATTCTTTTGTATGTTAACCCATTAATATAAGAATTCTTTAGTGACCTTGATATCAACCAATAAAACTTAGATGTTTCCATTTCAAAGAAGCCTTTCTGAAATAATATACAAATCTTTGTAAATGGCTTTAATTTATATCATATCAATTTTCCCAGTAGCATTCAATCTTGACATGGAAACTCTATCAATCGATACTCCTCGGCCGAGGAGGATTTCATAGATCTACCTAGATTAAGTTTTGGTCATAATTCACCATGCTTAAGTGGGGTTTTCTCTCATCCTTTGAAATCATCAGCTATCCCATTACTTTGAAATTGAAGTGGAGCATGAAATTGCTTACCCAACCTTTGAAATCTTTTAGGTTTGAATTCAATTTTTTAAATTGAAATTTTATATTATATATTTATACAAATGTAATTGTTTTATAGATCTAAAATTTGAAGACTACACGTAATTGTTTTGAGCAGACATATCTAACTCACTAAGGCTATAGAATGTGTCGCTTAATATACTGATCATTTCAAGTTAAAAAAATTCATTAAAAATCTTTCTACTAAACAACGTGTACAAAGACAAACTACTCATAAATCATTTCAAGTTCATACATTTCATTCATTAAATATCTTTCCAAAGGTAACGTGTATAAAAACAACTGTGCATGAAGCACTTTAAATCTCACAAAATATGAACAATTTTCATAAAATAATGAGCTATCTTAGAATCAACACAAGAAAAAGACAACTATTATAAGATAAGCTACCATATGTGGTTGACATAAGAATATGATACAAACAACTTCAGTGGGGGTTAATAAGACAACTACTATAAGACAAGCCATCATATGTATTTGACATAAGAATACAATACAAACAACTTCAGTGGGGGTAATAAGACAACTACTATAAGACAAGCCATCATAAGACAACTACTATAAGACAATGCTACCATACGTAATTGACATAAGAATACAATACAAACAACAACAAAAAGATATAAATCCATGAAATTTCTAATAGTGCATGAATGTGTCCATTCTTAATTAATCATTTTCTACAATAATAAGCCAAAAAAAGCGTAAATGGAAAACTAGAAAAAGTCTAGATATCATCAATGATATTAAAATTTGCAAATCATGCATGTTAACTAATGTTTTGTGCTATGATACTAAAACTTTGGGAAAATAATAATGTGTTAACTATTTTTTTTTAAGTGAAAGATAGCTTTATTTCATTAAATTAAAACAAATAGAATTTAAAACATGAAAAACCTATTCCTAGATTCCCTAACTTTTTTAAAAGTTTTCATTACATTTTAACAAATATAATTTAAGACATAAAAAAAACCTATTTCTAAAGTGTCCTATGTAAAACCATGAATAAAATCCTTTAAACCATTTAGGCGTTCGTGCTATAGGCTCAAACATAAGGAAACCTTGAGCACGATGGTAAGTGTGTGCCAGAAGAGACTATTAATGGATTATCCAGAGTAAGTTCATTTGCAATGAATATCGCTAATGACAAACACATGACCCTTTGATAAATAGTTATAATTTTTATTGGTTGACATCCAATCGTTTTTATGACTGTGACTCTTCTTTTTTAACCCACCAAGTAAACCGACAAATCGAAGCAACCAACAAACATTAGGATTTCAAATGATTATACATAGCGCATAAAAGGAAAGGGAAATGACCGAGGATAAAAACTAATGGTCGGAGGATAACAAAGAAAGAGACCAGAGTGAGTGGACATATAATGGGTGTCTATATTTGACAGTGTGAAATGACAACTTGTGGTGGTTCTTGGTCGACTTTTCTCTATCACTTGAAACAGACATTGAAAACGAATGGTAGAAGACAACAAAGAAATAAGGAACCAAGTGAGTCAGCATATATTAGTTAATCTCATATCTTAAATTTTGTTGAATGCTTCAATTGTGATATTTTTTATTGTTAGATTTTTATTGTTTAATCGATATGATCTAGGATCTTAACTGAGAGAATAACATGCACAACAATAATCACAAGAGAAAAGAGACACAGATTTTTCCTAGAGCAAACTATAAAGGACAAAACCCCGCAACTTCCTCAAAGATAGAATGAGCACCAATAGAAAAAGTAAATCCCAAAAGTAGAAAGATGATCTCCGACAGTTGTTCTCTCTCTCACTTGTCCGAGATACTCCGTCCTCACTCATGCGCTATTGTTGTGTGAGTGTGTGTGTCAAATAGAGAGGCTCACTCTCTATTTATACTTAATTTCCACTTGACATTTACCTTACAGGGCCGACTTCTCTAGGAGAGTCTAATAACCCTAATATAACTCAACTATGGGGTCTAATGCCTCGACTTACAATGGAGGGTTAACCTCAATGACTTTACATGACTTTATTATAGTAATGACTCTCTCGATCGGAGGAACAAACATCTCCGTCGGGGTACAATGAAATACAATATAAAATATACAAGTGAATACATTCCGAAGTTACAAATACATCAACAATCCCTCTTAACTAGGAAGGTATTCTCTTGACACAATTCATGAGCACAAATCTTCATCACTGGATCATCATCATCACTGCTGCCGCTATCTCGAGAAAATGGTGCTATCTCTCAAATTTACTCGTCATAGGAAGTTCTACAGAGCCAGCCCTTTTTCATGCTGGATATACATCTAGCTTCCATGTAGGTATCCATCATCTCCGCGAGCAAGCCATCAAGTAGGTACATCCCATGACTTATTATATGCCTCTTGTGAAACCTATAAGATCTCCTAGGACTAATTATATGCCACTGCAAAACCTGAAGGAGCATCTCAGGACTGATTACATGCCTTGTAACACCTGTGTACCCTACTATTACCTCATCATCTTCAAATCATCTCATCGTCACATGGAGCACAACCAGATACACATAACACAACACTTACATCAACGACCATGGGAGGTCCAGCTTGCCACCGTGTCGAAAAGGCTCAACACTTACATCAACGACCATGCGAGGCCCAGCCTGTCACCATGTCGGAAAGGATTTCAACACTTACAGCAACGACCATGGGAGGCCCAGCCTACCACCATGTTGGAAAGGCCCCAACACTTACATCAACGACCATGGGAGGCCAAGCCTACCACCATGTCGGAAAGGCTCTCAACACTTACATAAATGGCCATGGGAGGCCCAACCTACCACCATGTTGGGAAGGCTCCAACACTTACATCAACGACCATCGGAGGCCCATCTTGCCACCATGTCGGAAAGGCTCTCAACACTTACATCAATGACCATGGGAGGCCCAGCCTGTCACTATGTCAGAAAGGCTCATGTGTATCTGCGTCTTCTGGACTAATCACTTCCCCTTGGACGGAACCTCGATATGAAGAACACCAAGTTCTCTTTGAAGTACTAAAACTTCACTCTGGCTAACAGCTTGGTCAATACATCAGCTATATGCTTGTCCGTCGCAACATACTAGAGCTTCACTGCTCTTCTCTACACCATATCCCTGATATAGTGATACTTGATCTTGATATGCTTCAACTTTTTATGGAACACCGGGTTCTTCGACAACTTCAAACAACTCTGGTTGTCGCAATATATACAAGTAGCATCCAACTGGAGTTCAACCAAATCAGACAATAGCTTCCTCAGCCACACTGCCTCACAACTAGCGAAACAAGTTGCGACATACTTTGCTTCGAATGTACTCAGTCCCTTGTGGGACTACTTCCTGCTAAACCAAGAGATCACACACGATCCCATACTAAAGCAACACTCCGAGGTGCTCTTCCTATCAATAGCACTACCTGCCCAATCCGAATCCACATAACCCTCTAGGTTAATCTTATGATTCACCTCATACTTGAGCCCATAATCAACTGTACCATTTAGGTACCTCAGAATGCTTTGGAGCAATCAGATGAACATGTCTCGGATCCATCAAGAATTGGCTCAATATGTTCACAGCAAAGAAAATATCTGGTCTCGTATTCATCAGGTACATCAAGGATCCAATCACCTGATGATACATCGTGGCATCAACCGACTCTGATGAAGCATCACTCAATAGCTTCAGGTTTGATGCCATAGGTGTGGCCATGGCCTTGCAGTCCATCATCTCGAACCTCTTCAGGATCTCCACTGCATACTTCCCTTCTCCAAGGGAGATTCCATCCGCACTCTTCCACACCTCCATGCCTAGAAAGTAGTGCATCATCCCTAAGTTCTTCATCTCGAACTTGGCAGCAAGCTTCCTCTTCGCGTCAGCAGTCAACCCATACTCACTTGTCACAAATAAGTCATCTACATACAGTAGAAGTATCATTGGGTTCCCTTCCTCAACCTTGTAGTAAAGGTTGGAATATTCTTTACTCTTGGTAAAGCCCAAACTAGTTAGGAAGTTGTCAATCCTTCCATACCACGTCGTGGGTTTCTGTTTCAAACCATACAAGGCCTTCTTCAATTTGCACACATGAGTCTCTCTATCATCTGTCTCAAATCTGAGGGGTTTCTCCACATACTCTTCCTCTTCCACTACACCATTCAAGAACGCGGTCTTGACATCCATCTGGTTTATCTTCGATTTCATCACTACAGCCAGAGCAAGTACTGATTTGATGGAAGTGTATCTGGCTACATGTGCAAAAGTTTCTTCATAATATATCCCTTCCTTCTGGGAGAAGCCACATGCCACAAATATCGATTTATATTTCTCTATGCTGTCATCTAGAGCATGCTTGATCTTGTAGATCCACTTGGAAGTCACAACAGACTTCCCTTCTGGTCTCGAGACCACATCCCCGACATCATTATTCATGATCGACTGGTACTCCTTGATCATAGCATCCTTCCATTCTTTCTTTTCTGCTGCTTCTTCATAGTTGGGAGGTTCTTTATCGATGATGTCACACAGCAGGGATACATAATTGGGGTATGGCATAGGTCTCTTCCTTTCTCTCTGTATTCCTTCTGGAATGCCATATCTTTCTGCACCTAGGATATCCTTTTGTACTCATGCTGCTTTCCTCTTATAAGAATTATTCTCACGGGGTGGATCTATAGGTTCCTGAGGTTCTTCCATTTCTTGATCTTCTTCTGGAGTTGCTTCATTCATTGTTGTATCTCAAATACTAGGTACTTCTTTTTCTTCAAGGTCTTCAATAGGTTTCTTTCTGGATTTTTTGTAAGCTGAGTCTTCGTCAAATGTCACGTCCCTGTTGATGTTGATCTTCTTGAATCCTGGGAAATATATTCTGTAAGCCTTCGAGCTTTCACTATATCCCACAAATATACCCTTCTTTCCTAAAGGATCTATTTTCGTCCTCTTTTCTTTTGGAATGTGTATGTACACCGAGTATCCAAATATTCTTAGTTGGCTAACTTCTAGTTTCTTGCCAAAGAAGACTTCTTCTGGTTTCTTGTTCTCACGTACTCTATGCGGAGTACGATTTTGTACATACACAGTTGTCCTAACAGCTTCTTCCCATAGATGCATATGAATATCCTAATCATGAATCATTTCCTTTGTTGCTTCCATAATCGTTTTATTGTTCCTTTCTACAACTCCATTCTATTGTGGATTATATGGAGTGGTCAACTCCCTCTTAATCCCTGACTCTCTGTATAATTCCTTGAATTCATCTGATGTGAATTCTCCCCCATTGTCTAATCGAAAGGTCTTGATTTCTTCTCTATGTGGTTATTGATCAAGGCTTTGAATTCCTTGGACTTACTGAATACTTCATCCTTGCTTTTCAAGAAATATATCCACGTCTTCCTAGAAAAATCATCAATGAAAGAAACATAAAATACATACCCACTTAATGAACTCGATGACATCAGACCTCATACATCAGAGTGGATAATTTCCAAGATTCCTTTTGCCTTTCTCTCACTACTTTGAAGTGTCTTCTTTGTGTTCTTTCCCTTCACACATTATTTGCAAATTCCTTCATGCTTTGCCTGTATTTCTGGAAGACCTTCAATAACTTTGCTTGCAAGTGGTAGTGCCCTATAGTGTACATGTGCAAGCCTTCTATGCCAAAGTTCACTTAGCTCTACTGAGTCATGGACCAAAGCTTGTTCTAGTTGGCCCTTTAATTTGTATAAGCCTCCTTGTTGCTCTCCAATCACTACTGCATCATATATAGTCTTTCCCTTTGGCCACATAGGGACTTGGCCATCTACAAATGCAACCATCATACCTTTTGCATCCAATGCAGATATGGGGAGAAGATTCTTCTTTAGTCTTGGCACAAAAAAGACATCCTTCGTCTTCATAGATTTTCTAGGGTATAGATTATAGGAAGCTTCACCACTTCCTTTTATAGGGTACTAGTAGTCATCCCCAAGTTTCACTTTGTGGGGTGACTCATGTTTGGATAGATTCACAAAGGATTCTTTAAATCCGTTCATATGATTGGAAGCCCCACTATCTATGAGCCAATCATTGCTTCCATGTGTAATAGTTCCCGTGAGGGCAGAAATCAAAACATACTCTTCATCACTTGAAGAATATTCACTTTCTTCTTTGAATCTCTTCCTGGGAGGTTCATCATCCTCTGCAATGTGAGCATGATGTCTTCTTTTGTTGTCCTTCTTCTTGTGAGAGCCATCTTTATTTCTAGGACAATCTCCGACGAAGTGTCCTTTGTAACATCCCTTAATTTCGTAAATATTATTTTTTATTTATTGCATGTAATATTAGAAAATTCCTAAAAAATACTTAGAGAGATGTTATTACTGACCGTCATCATGTACTTAAGTTATTATTAGCATGATTAAAAGGTGATCTGTCGACATGACATTACTTTGTGACATAAGAGAACTGTCTATATTTAACTTGTTGTCGTAGTATAGTTTGTCATTGTCGTTTGTTTGTTTCTAAGCTTGAGATGCGCAAGGAATAACTCATGGTCTTACTTAGTCGTTATGACTAATGCATATATTTCCTGATTTACTTATGTACAGGTGGGTGAGATACTTTGTCACTACCATTACATGACATCTCTATACTAAGACGATTACACAGAGCAACGACAAGACACAAACTAAGGTTTCAATAAATATCTATTCCTAAACCCTTTTTTGTTTCTATATTATATAGTATCTAATTTTACCATTGCAATATTTTTACCCTATGTATACTAAAGGCCAAACTTATCATTGAAGATTTGTAATACAAGGTAAACAAAACATTATAACATAAGTTGTACACTACACTACTTCACACTGTGGTAAATTTTACCAAAGACTTTGGGTTCAGGGTTTGAAGTGATGGTTTGACAGTTATTTTTAAATTCGATGTTGACTTCATCCCAAACAAAGACATGACAAGAGTACGCTTTTAAGGCAGGCCATGTAAAATTTCTACGGCCTCTAGCTGTCATCCACCAGAAACAGTTAAACCCTAGGGTTTCGAGGCTTCTTGAGGGAAGAGTCCATCACTTCGTTGAGTTTTGGAATGTATTGGTTATTCTTCCCAAATAGTTACTTTCTTTTTCTATGCTTTGCATTACCCCCATAGTGAACAATGATGATGGAGTCATCGTCCTTGGTCTTCGACACCCAATGCTGTAACACCCCGGTTTCAACCCCGTTTGCATTTAAATAAATGATGTAAATAATCATGGTGTGGAGCTCAAGGAAAAAGCCCCACCATTGGTTAGTAATTATGTTTCAGTGATTAAGGTTGGGTCGATAGTATTTTGTGCTAGTTGAACATTAAAAGTTGGACATCATGTTAAATTTGCAATTTTAATTAAAAACCTACAGCCAGCTATGTCAACGCAACAAAATGAGATGGGGGCATGATTTTTTCTAAGGATAGGGGGGGGAATTGGAAGAGTGGGCAGAGCACCACTTCGAGAAAAATGTTTTAAAATTTTCTTGGGAAATAAAACACCAAAAACGTCTTCCTTTGAACGGGGTGTAACGTTTTTGGATGGGTAATCGACATTTAGGTAGGGGGTCAGCAAGCGAAAACGCTCTGAGTTTTTCCTTTCATGATTGGGGCAAGCAAAACCACTCGGCTCTAAGTCCGGACCTTTCACGTTTTTGGTTTTCCTGTGTGGATTTGTTTCCTTTCACGTTTTCTCCTATTTGTTAGTCGTTTTCCTAAACACGATTGCCCAGAATCCAAATTGTGTCTTGGATTTGAATAACCAACAAACATTTTTGTTTTGGTTTTCCTTAGTCGGTCTGGCACCGGAAATGCTCAGAAATTCATAAATTACTATGTGCATGTGTATCCCTTGGATTCTGCATACATTTTGATAATCCCAGGACTGAGATCACTGTGTGTGCATCCTCGTTTGGCATATGAACTGATTTGGGAAATGGAAATGGAGTCTGGACTTGATTGATAAACCTAGTGTGTGAAGGCACCTCAGAGACCGATCTAGAAGGCTTGTTTTCTTCTTTGCATACCCTGAATAGCACTGGAAGGGAATGCATGGCTTGAGGGATTGTGTAGCAGAGAAGGGGATGCTTCCTTGTGTTGGGTGTGTAAGTGTTTAGAAGTCATGCAAGATCTAGTGTGGGTGTTCATAGCTCTGGATTGAGCTCACTATCTTACTAGTCGTTTTTTCCACTTCCTTGGCATCCTATTAAACCCAACTAGCATGATGGCTTGGATGACAGCCTGATAAACACATATGTTGTCTTGGCTATGTCCCATGTGAATTGGGCTAAGTGTATATCACTTCCTGTGTAAGTCTGTCAAACCCAACTATACTGGCTTGACTAAGTTTTATTGTATCCCTAGGCTATGGGGAAGATCTGTTAGTGTTCCTTATTCCTTGGGGAAAATCATGCCCAACTCGGGGGTGGTAGTGTTGCTGAGAGAATAAAGAGCACACTGGCCTATGGTTGGGTGGAACGTTGCAACAACATAGGTGGTTGCGGGACAAGATTCTTTCAAGATAAGTATTACCTTGTATTTTATTTCCCCAACTGTATTTGTTTTATGAATTACTATGAACATGTTAAATGCTTGAATAAATGATTTTGCTTTTGCTATATGTTAATAATTTATGCATCTGTGTATATTTAAGTTCAATGCATTTTTATCATGTGTATGTTCATGGAATTTAAATTTCTCAGATTAGATAGTATGGTAGTTGTGTTCCCTCTCGAGTAGATGGGTGGGGACATGACAAATGCTTCGTTATAGATTTTTTTATTATCTTTGATGGGTTTTCTCATCGAGTCGCCAACACTGAAGAAGGTAAGTTTATCTGTACCTCTAAGTCGTTCTCCTTCCTTTACCACATTTTCACCATTAATAAAGCTATCATTTGGTTCTACAGGTGATTCACATGTTGGTGAAAGTCTTGGTTTGGAAGCCGACTGAGAGGGTCTTCCAACCGGTAAGAGCCATGGCTAACCTTGCGTGGCTTTGAGGATTTGAAACTTGGTCTTGTAGTATGTAAACGTTGGGTATTTAACTTGCACAACCTATCATTGTGAAAGTGATATAACTGCTTTGGTATACATGTATTTTACTATAATGGTATTTGTAATGCATGTGGAGTCTTTTTAAAAGACTATGTGACTCTTTAATTTATGTTGGTTTTAAAGACTTGTTAACACCCATGAGGGTTCGATAAAGAAAACTCGGTTTGATTAAGTGACTATGTAATTCCTGAATGTAAATAAATAGTTTATCAGTGCCGTCTTGTGAATAAGTCACCTCCTTTTGGGTGATATAGTATTTTTACAAAGTTCTTCTGCTAGTTATATCTATGTGTAAAATCTTCAGTTTCTTTTTGTTGAACCGTAAGGGATTCATTGTTTAAATTGTTTTTACAATACACAGTGTCGTGGCCATGTGCCTTACATTGTCGATTTTGTTTGGTTTCGAAAGAAACGTTCTTACATTTTCTTACTTTGATAGAAAATAAGGGAGGGATGTCTGTAACAAACCCATCGGAGTTATTAGTAAACTATGCCAAAGTTGTTCCTAAGGTTCCTCTGCAGCGATTGTTTAAACATTTGCTTTCTTCTTGTATCTTTTATTGTTAATGTTTAAAGTGGGATGAAGGCTGTAAAGCTTACCATCGATTCTTGGGCTCGGGCTAAGAAGATTCTGTCGAAAATGATTACTGGTTTACTTTGATAATGTATGTGTTTACGGGACGATGTTCGTGAGGGTTCCCTGCTTAAGGTAATAAAAATTGCATTTTTAATTTATACTATGCTTTATTTTAATGAGTTTCCCATTTGTTTATAATTTATAATATATCTATGGCTATACATCTGTGATGTATTTGTTAGCTTAAATTACTGAAAAAGGTTTGTCCCTAGGATCTGTACCATCCTAAAATAGGGTTTGAGAGAAAAGTCAGCAACTCCTGTTTAAATAATATTGACTGTCATTTAGATTCCATGGGGTTTTTGGATAAGGTTTTATTATAAAAGATTGATTACAGAGTTGTTTTATTCTTCTATTGTCGGTTATTAATATGACTGTGTAGATAACAATGGACTTAGTTATAACAGATCTAGGGTTTCTTCATTTTGCTTAAAACTATAAAGCTTTAAGCAACAACTTTTCTCAAATACTTTTTATGGCTATGAGATTGTAGGTAAACTCTCATCATTATTGATAAGAATCTAAACTTTACAAAGTTTTTTTTTTTGTAACTAGGGGAATCAACAACTGGAGCTGGGATGGTACTCGCGTTACACGACGTCCAGGGATCCATTCCTGCTACCATTATACCACTAGGTGCCCCACACTCTCCGCAAGAAATGGGACACAGGTAAATCCAGGTGGGATTTGAACTCTTGACCTCCAATTTACAACAAGTGACTTCATAACAACTGAACCGCCAATGAGCCACACCTGTACGGACTCTAAACTTTACTTAGTCAACTATAACATCTGCTCAGTATGCGATTAGTAATGGAAAATGGTAAGTGAAAACACTGTAAGTACTAGTCCTAGACTCATCAATCTATAGATGAAATTAAAAATACTAGGAGACTGAAAACGTGCATGATTAAAAACGATGATTGGGGACAAATCCACTAGGGGGAGAGGCTAATGGTTAACAAGGCCTTGGGTATCTAGTAAAGTTTAACCTGGTTTCATTACATTTTCGATGAGGTAGCAAAGGGAAACTAGCTACCATAAGTAATGGTAGTTTACACACTCATCAAATTATGGGTGAGAGAGGCATTAAAATTTATATATATAATCAACAATGTCTAAAAGACATTATCATATTACTTGAATCATGGCATAACAGGAAAAATAGTTAAAGGTTCTACAATTGGACTAACTGGCTACGATGGCCGAAACCTTAAAATGTTTTAGTAAAAATGGTTAATCACCTGACCCTAGTGATGGTGTCAATTTTCTTAAAGCTAAGATTGGTTACTTTATTAAGGAAGCATGCCTAGTATTTTTATAAGCATCTATATGAATGCGAGGATCTATGAGATAAAGCTATATATATATATGAATTATGATTATCATATATATTTACTCAAATTAAGCTAAGAAACCTAAACATATAGTTGTCACTATCACCTTGAAAACAAGAGATTGTGACCTTGTGATATTTTTTATAAAACCACCATGTCCTTATAAACCTCACGTTTTGGAGGAGGAGGTCTTCTCCATCTTATTTAAATCAAGGTAATAAGATAAAGAAAACATTAACTATTTTCCTAAATATATAGATATAAATGACAATATACAAATTTAACACACAACATAGTAAAACACATATAAAGGTTGGTAATAATATATATATGTATAACCCCAAAACGGTCGAATGACTCATAGGAGACATGGTGGTTGGTTTTGTTGAAACTTGTAAATTATTTCCTTATGGAAGGGCATGTGGACTTTTGGGATCTGACATAGGTCATATTGTGGACAAAGGCATTGGGGGCACGTGAGCAGAAGGGGGATGGAGTCATGCGATTATGGAGTTCGAAAAGTGGCTATGGAATGTAACTCCACATTTTACTCCCAAGGGGTCTGCCTATATACGATCTGTACACTTATTGGAGGTAACTCTAGGTGGTTCCCTTTATAAATTCCTAGGATCTGTAAGTTTTTCATTGATGATTTAGATCTAAAAGAACAAAATGGTTAAGTTCTTATGCCCGCATTTGATTAAGCAAATGAATACGATTGTTCAATTATGGACTGCATTTGGGATTTGACGTGTGATATATGTTTTCTTGGACTGCTATTTTGATATTTTATTTTCCAGTGATTTTGTTTAAGATCTGGATTTGTGTTTTAAATTTAGAACTGCATCGATTCTTCTATTTGCCAGCGATTCTATTTAGATCTGGAATTTGAAACCTGACTCCTCCATTGCCAGCGTTTACTCTCTATTTAAGGACTGAAAATTTTGATACTCCTACTCTCTATTTAGGGACTGAAAATTTTGATACTCCTTTGCCTGCGTGTATGTGATTGATTTGCATACATTTTTTTCATTGCAGGACTGAAACCCTCTGCCTGCGTTTTTTTTATGGTTTTTCCTTGCTGCGATTTCAATTTATAAGTATACTTAGATCCTTAACCCTGACCAGGAACGGTGTGTCTGCAATCTGAGAAACATGTCAACCATATGGTGTTTGTGTTTTCATCTTTGTTTAGAGTTGGAGAATATCGTGTTGATCTTTATCTGCGTAGATGTATAAGACTCAAATTCCTATGACCATATCGCTGTAATAGTTTGCCCAATATCTGGGATTACACTAAACAATTTTGGTAAATTGTTGCGTTGGATCTAGAGGTTCATACTCTTTCAAAGTCTAACTCTCGATTTTACCAATAGCGTACCGGAAATTAAGCTTAATAGTTAGCGACCATTTTTGGAATGGATGCGAAGTTTTTTTTTGTTAGATTACCTTGAGCCGACTCCCCCATAATAATTAAAAGTTTTTGATCAATAGAAACAACATCCTACCTGTGTGTCATCCCATGTGGCATGGCTCTTTAATATGGTTAGCGTATGGTATCGTTAGCATATTTCATGGCATGTTTTATTATAATCTAGGACGTTAATATATGGCAAGGCTCCACTTTATAAACTTTGTTTAATACACTTAAGTTTGGATATGGTATTTTCGATGGAAAGGGAGACATGTTATGATATATCGTATAAATATGTGTGTTTTCCTTTTTTATAAAGTTTCACATTTTCTTCATAAAATGCACCTTTTCATATATGATCCATAGGTCCATTATATATTCCAGGTTTTATATATATATATATGCGCTTTCCTTTTATAATGGTTTCTCTGGTTTAAAAATGCACCTTTTCATCTATGATCCATAGGTCCATTATATATTCCAGGTTATATATATATATATATATATGCTTTCCTTTTATAATGGTTTCTCTGGTTTAAAAATGCACCTTTTCATATATGTCCATTATATATTCGAGGTTTTATACACATATATATGCTTTCTTTTTATAATGGTTTCTCTGGTTTAAAATGCACCTTTTCATATATGTTTCATAGGTCCATTATATATTTGAGGTTATATATATATATTTGTTTATTTATGAGAAGATCTTCTTTTGTTTTTAAACTATAATCAATTCACAATTAAATTAAAAGATAAGTATTATGATATAATGGAAGTAAATTTGATTAAGGAATTAAAAGGAAACAAAATGGAATTTGGGGTTATATGGAGAGGTTACCAATGCAATTTAATGATAGCTTATTGAACCTTTTGTATTAATGGCCTTCTTATGTTTATCTAAAAATTCATGTTTTAATCATATTGAAGAAACATGGAATAAATATATATTGGGGTATGATGAATTTAATTGACTAGCAACAAGGATTGTGATCTACCCCGTATTGAAAAGAATTTTTCGTTGGTAACCTTACCTCAGTGGATTCATCGCCCATCTTGGGGGTGGCTTTAGATGGACAAACATACGTCGAATGAAGCCTATGGTTTGGAGGAAAGTCATAGTCATGTTTTCAGTCGCCCAAGCTAAAATCACATTATAATGGTTAATTTGATTTATAGACTTATTATGTAGCTTACATGTTTTATAGCACTAACATGTACATTTAAGTGTTGACCGCATAATCTATGACCCAATGATGTAAAGGTGTTGCGATAGATATATAAAGACAATGTAGAGTAATTTAATTGTTTATGAGTGTACCTGTTTAGTTAGTTCGTTAACAGTTAACTATGTTATATGGATTTAAGTTATCTTGTTCTAATAATTATGTTGTGTTCGGGTACACAGGGTACTCCCAAAAGACTAAACACTTAGAGCAACCACTTCACACAAATGAATCATAGATCAATACACTGATGTTTTTCACGTGGTTAAAACCCTCGAGAGGGAAACAATCCATGGCCCTAGCCAAATAGCTACTTGGAGCAATTTATTATGCAAAAGAAAGAAAGTTACATGAGCTTATCATAATAGATCAACTAGCCAAGGACCCTCCATGCTCTTTAAATAGAGATCATGGACCAATCGGGTGTTAAGCCACGGATCAATGGTAGGTATGATCTAAGAAAAGTTGAACCATCAGATCAGTCTATGTCTAGAACATGTTGTGACCGTCGGATTAAAATATTTACAAATGCATACTAAAGAAACACACTTTTACCTAATGGATATATTACACAAGTTGATCTTAACTAACTCCTAAGTGTCTAAATATCCTAACATCCCCCCTTAAGAACAACTTGGGATAGGATTGAAGGATTTACAAAAGTGACACTATTAGGAGAAGGAAGGAGGCATTAGAGCCTATCCCCCCTTAATGACAGATTTCTGAACTCCTAACATAGACCGAAGTTTAGAAAACTTCGCTTTTGTAAGAGACTTGGTGAAAATGGCTGCAACTTGATCATCTGTAGGGAAATAGAGCACTTCAATAACACAATCATGAACAAGATTTCTAATGAAGTGCATGTGTAGCTCAATGGTTTTGATGCGCTGATGTAGAATTGGATCTTTGGCAAGATTGATGGCCCTTTGATTGTTGCACCAAAGTGGAGTAGGCTGCTGCTGCTCGAATCCAAACTCTGAAAGGATCTGTCGAAGCCATAAAGCTTCTTGACTGGCATTAACTGTGGCTTGATATTCTGCTTCTACTGAAGAAAGAGCAAGAGCTTGTTGTTTCTTACAAGCCCAAGTGATAGGTCTAGATCCCAGACTGAAAGCATAAACTGTAGTAGAATTTCGATCATTAGGATCATCGACCCAATCTGAATCAGTGAAACCAACCAACAAAGGTTCCCCCCCTGTACTGTAATGAATCCCAAACTGAATTGTACCTCGAATATATTGAAGTATTCTTTTTGCTGCTTTCCAGTGACTTTCATGAGGTGTTTTAATATAACGGGCAACACGACCAATGACAAAGGAAAGGTCAGGATGGGAATGAGTCAAGTATAAGAGACTACCAACAAGTCGACGATACAAGGTGGCATCTACTTTAGGGGAAGTACAAGTGGCAGAAAGTTTGACTCCATACTAGAAGGGAGAAGGGGCTGGTTTACAATCTTCCATGTGGAAGCAACGAAGAAGGTCACAAGCATACTTAGACTGGGAAAGAAAGATTCCTTCTTTTGTTTGCAAGACTTGGAGACCAAGAAAATAATGCAAATGTCCTAAGTCTGACATTTCAAAATTTTGCTTAAGACTGGATTTCACATGGGTTATAAGTTTAGGGTCACTACCAGTAAGGATAAGATCATTAACATAAAGAACAAGTATGATGAGATAGTTTCCTACTTTCTTGGTATAAACATTGGGGTCAGAATGGCATCTAGAAAAACCAGTGTCAAGGAGAATGCTATCCATTTTGGCATACCAAGCTTTAGGAGCTTACTTAAGGCCATACAAGGATTTCTTTATAAGTTTTAAACCTATGTAGAGAAGCAAAGCATACAGATTCTTTTAAGTAAAATAGAGATCACAACACATCAGTCAAACATAAACACAAATATTTATCCTAGAAAGCCTTAACCGAGAAAACCATAAAGCCTTGGAGCCACACCTCCTATTTTCTCTTCATTACATTATGAAATCCTCACCATACAAAATATAAGTATTCCGCAACAACCAAATACCCTAATCTGTTAACTCGGATTAGAAAAAGAATCCAATCCCTTAATCGGGATTAAGTTACATATTTTTAGACAAATTCTAAAAATAGCCACAAACAGCTATAAATAGCCATAAAATCTATAAATAGCCAAAAAAATTGCTCACTGTGCTCACATCGGAAACGGCCTAACAACCATTTCCGTCGAAGGTGCCTTTGGGATCGCCAAGCTGCAGCGTTGACATGCGCACCTCCCCTCCATACGCACATGCAAAGGATATAACATATACCCAACATTCTTAAGGAGACAGACAAGGTTAGAGTTATCCTAAACATATCTAGGAGGTTGTTCCATGTAAATTTCCTCTTGTAAATCACCATGTAAAAAAGAAGACTTGACATCCATTTGATGGACTTCCCAATTATGTAAGGAGGCAAGGGAAATAATAAGGCAGATAGAATTCATTTTTGCGACAGGAGCAACGGTTTCATTGCAGTCAATCCCTTCAACTTGGGAAAAATCTTTGGCAACTAACCTTACCTTAAGTCTTTCAACACATCCATCTGATGCATACTTAGTTCTATAGACCCATTTACATCTGACAAGTTTTCTTCCTTTTGGAAGAGGAACAAGATCCCAAGTATCGTTCACCATTAAGGAACGATATTCTTCATCCATAGCCACATCCCAATCTGGATTTTCTGAAGCTTCTGCAAAAGTTTCTAGATCATGATTCTCGAAAACTTAAGCCAAAAGAGAAGAGGCTTGCTAAAACTGAGAATGTGTTTGATGTTGATCTCTAGGATCACCGGCAAGATCACCAGTTTCTTCACATGTTGAACAGACTCATCGAGGAAGCATTGGTGCTGGTGCAACTGGAGAAACATGAGCAGGCGAAGGTGAATTTTCATCCTCACTGTCATCATCAGAAACTGGAGTTGGAAACCTGTCAAGGAAGTTGGAAGAAGAAGAAGAAGGAACAATCACCGAATCAGGATCGTAGGCCAAAGATGGCACACCCACCAAGTTAGGCTCGCAAACCAAGAGATTTTCATCAAATTTAACATATCTTCTAATGATTATATCATGATAATGTGGTTGAAGAAGTCTATAACCTTGTACATCTTCTGAATATCCAACAAATATGCACTTTTCACTTTTAGGTTGCAATGCTTTCTGTTTTTCATCCAGAATGTGAGACCATGCTTCACAACCAAACACACGAAAGTGACTTACATCTGGTTTAATTTTACTCCATGCTTCTTCCGGTCTTATACCTTGTAAAACTTTAGTGAGTGTGCGATTAACTATGTAATTTGCACAATTTATGGCCTCAGCCCAATATTGAAGACTTAGTCCCTTAGATTGGATCATACAATTAGCCATTTCTTTTAAAGTGCGGTTTTTTCGTTCAGCTACACCATTTTGTTGTGGTGTATATAGAACAATGTGTTGTTGTTGGATTCCTTGTTCAGTGCAAAAAATAGTGAACTTGTTGTTAACATATTCTCCTCTATTGTCAGATCTTAACTTATTAATTTGATGACCAAATTGTTTTTCAACAAGGGCCTTGTAGGCCAAGAACATGTTAAATACTTTGCTCTTAAGTTTTAGGAAGTAAACCCAAGTGCGTCTGGAGTAGTCATCAATAAAAGTTAAGAAATATTTGAAACCAGAAAAAGAAGCAGATGGAAGAGGGCCACACAAGTCACTATGCACAAGCTCCAAGGAAACCGAGGCATGCCAAGAGGCACATTTGTCAAAACTGTCCCGATGATGTTTTCTGAGTATGCAACCGGAACAAACACCATCCTTGCAAGATACCATCGGAAGACCAGTCACCATATTATCTTTACATAGTTGTTGCAATGAGTGATAATTTAAGTGACCAAATCGCTCATGCCAAAGTTTGTTCAAGTTATCACTATGAGCAACAAAAAATGGAGGAAAAGGTGATGACCCAAAGTTGTTAAATTTGTACAACCTAGTAATATCATCAATAGTTCCAATAGCAAGGACATTTTGAGGATTTTTAAAATCCTTGATTACAACTTAGTGAGGGGTAGATAGAAAATCCTTGGAACACATACTACATCACTGAAATGACCATTTTCTACTGGAACTGTTCTAGATCCTACAACACTTAGAGATCTATCATCACCAACAAATATTTTCTTGGTGTTACATTCATGCATAGTAGAAAATATGGCTTGATCCTTATCCATATGATAAGATGCTCCAGAATCAATGAGCCATTCATTTGAAGTAGAAGAAGAATATGCAGCATAAGAGTAACCAGAAGCATAAAGTGTATTTCCATGAGAGGTAGATTCTGAAGATGAATCTAAGTTGATGTGGTGCTTCTTCATTGCTACTTCCAAGGATTCCATCTTCTTGAAACACTCAGATTCAGCATGATTATCTTTCCCACAAAAATTGCAATGCCACTCAGTCTTCTTTCCTTTTGGCTTAGATCTTTTGTCATTTTTTAAAGGAGCTGACTAAGAGGGTTTGGGACCCTTGTTGTTTGGATTGTTATTGCGAAAATTCTGTTTCTTGGGAGGCTTGGACTTTTCTTTCTGTTGGGATAATAAGGCTTTCCCATATGTATCTGCATTGTTAATTATTCCAAGATGAATGAGCTTATCTTGCTCTCTAATTAAAGAATCACAAAAGGATTCAAAACTATGCTCTTGATAGCTAGCCACAGTCAATAATTCTTTCATGGAGTAGAATGTAGATACAAAAACAGAATATGTAGGTCCAAGTTTGGAAAGAATATGATAAATACATTGTTTGTCTTCTTTCTTAATCTTGCATTCTTCACATAATAGTCTAAGAGTTTTATACTTAGATAAATAGTCTTGAATGCATGAAAAGTCGCTTGGAATCAAAGAAATCAACTCATTCTCAAGTTGATGACCTCGAATTTCATTATGTTTACTAAACACGGATTCCAACTTTTCCCAAGCTTTATCAGGTTCATCAATTCCAGATATGTGGAATCGCAAATCAGTAGAGATTGATATCCCAATCAATCCACGAGCTTCATCACATCTATTTTCCCATTTAATTTTCTTATCATTATCAGTGGGTTTTGTTTATTTCCTTGAGGTTATCCTGAAAATCCCCCTACTTCGTAGAACATCCTCCATACGAGATTTCCATGAGAAATAGTTAGAACTTGTAAGTATAATATCACAAGGGGCGGCCATACTGTAAAATAATGGCCGAAATAACATAAAATAACTTTCTGGATGTAAAGAGCTTGAAAAAATATGCGGTTTAAAAAAAACGACACTGAAAATTGATTCTGAATGATGAAGCTATGCTTGATCAAAGAAAATGTTGAAGATGTCCCAACAATGACATGGCAGATATTAACTTGACCAACTAAAAAAAAGAACCCCCTTCTTCCCAAGATGAACCTTTGACAATCACTTACAAGAAAGTTGCTTTTTAAGTGAATCGCTTTTGTAAAATAAGTGATGTTCACTTTTTACAATAATCTTACATTTAAATAGTGCGGCAATAAATTAAAAGACTTAAGTGACTCACTTTTTATTTTATTTTATTTATGTGAAATACACTTTTACAATAAAGTAATTTAAAAATAGAAATTGCATGCACTAAAAGTAACTTAATAAGACTTAAACTCAAGACCTATTAAGGAAGAAAGCAACTTTGAACCATGTGAGCTAAGTTTAAAAGGTACGTAAAATAATGGAAAGAGGAGGGTTTTTTTTTTTAACTCTTCTCTCTCATTCTCCGTTCTTGCCTTTTTTTTCTGCAAAACACAAAAATAACGAAAAACAAAAAACAAAAAAAACTTTTTCACTCTATGGGTGGGATTAGATCTTGGTTAGCTTACCCGAAAAGTCTATGTTTTCAAGTTTTCTTGTTGTTTCTGATTCACCGTGATCGTACAAGGTGCACAACAAAGATCATATGTAGTCGAGAAGACAAGAAAAAAAACTCTCTTTCTATTTCTGATTTGCCACGATTGCGCAAGGTGCACGGCAAAGAGCATACACAGCCTGGGAAGGCAACAGTCTGAGACTAAAATAGTAAATATCTAATAATAAAACTGATAAAATATGAGATATTTAAAAAATAAATAAAACAAATCCGTCACTGTAACATTATACCTTCAGATTTTCCAAAATGAGTGTTTTTGGAACAAACAGAAATAGTTTTCGATGAAATGAAAACTATTTCCCAATTAAAACGATGCTCTGAACGCAATGGAAAAGATTCCATAGGCCACAAATGCACAGAAAATCCAGAACCAGAAACCCTTTCAAATTTTCGGCAACACTGGTTCCAGATCTTGATCAAAACTGAAAGCGCCTCTTCATAAACGCTCTGATACCATGTTTGGATACACATGGTACTCCCAAAAGACTGAACACCTAGAGAAACCACTTCACACAAATGAATCACAGATCAATACACCGATGTTTGTCACGTCGTTAAAACCCTCGAGAGGGAAACAATCCACGACCCCAACCAAATAGCTACTTGAAGCAATTTATTATGCAAAAGAAAGAAAGTTACATGAGTTTCTCATAATCAATCAACTAGCCAAGGACCCTCCATGCTCTTTAAATAGAGATCATGGACCAATCAGGTGTTAAGCCACGAATCAATGGTAGGTATGATCTAAGAGAAGTTGAACCATTGGATCACTCTATGTCTAGAACATATCATGATCGTCGAATTAGAATATTTACAAATGCATACTAAAGAAACACACTTTTACCTAACGGATATATTACACAAGTTGATCTTAACTAACTCCTAAGTGTCTAAATATCGTAACATTTTGAGGTTGCATGACTTCAAGTGGTCGGTGCAGAAACTATGTCCTGAGGCTGTGAAAGACAGTGATTTTGAAAAAAATTGAGACTCATGCGTCATATTTTACGGTTGCACCCAAGAACACAAGGACAAGTATGGTACCTTGTTAGAAGTAGGCCAACGATGAATAAAATAAAGGGTTAATGTGTAATCGCTATCCCATTCGAGGGATAGTCTAGAGACTAATGTAACGATTGTATCTATTTTAAATAAGTTTTGCTTATGTAGAATTGTATTAGAGTGATTGTAGTTTGATGGTTCTTAATTGTAGACAAAATGTGATTCTATACTTAGTACTAGTATGGTCATTGGTATAGCCCTCTTGTCAACTACTTAGTGGAACTTAATTTAATAAATTATAGTTTGTTTATATGAATAGATGAAAATGATAGTAGTGTTTACAATTATGTGATTACACACTCTCAAGAGACTAATATAGTTGACTTGTTGGATATAAGCAAAAGTAAAAAATTTACCCCATTTTCTCAGAATTACATTGAGGAATTTTGGGTTTGTTACATTAACCATACTGTTTTGGAGCAATAAAATGTTAAGCCCTAAGGATTCCTGTAACTTTTGTTCTATAGATAAACACTGCAGAAACAACACCAGTTAATCGGAAGCCTGTAACCAGTGCTATGATTTGTTGATAACCTCGACTTGGTGTTAATTAAATAATTTAGCTGTTAGGAAACTAGGCTTAAGGCGTCCTTACGAAACTAACTCTTTTTTTTTTCAATTGTTCATTTTAAACCCTGGTTATTTAACTTAATTCTAAATTTTGTTAAAAGGAGATAGAACACTTATCCTGGAAGGATTTGTTGTAAGCATAATATTAAAGAGGAACTCTTAGATTTATATATTGTGCTTTCATTCAGCTTTTATGTTAAATGTGTTTGGGAAAATGTAAATACTTTCATATGTATAAAAGTAGTTCTCTAAATTTAATTCATGTACCTATACTTTCTTTGTAATTTTAGTTGTGTGTTTACTAACTATAATTGTTTATCCTTCTCGATTAAGAGCTTTAACTTGTATTTTAACTAAATACCATGTCTTCTAACTAGCAGTAGACTGTAAACTATATATATATATATATATATATATATATATATATATATATATATATATATCACTTCTATTTTTTGTAATAATGAAGATACACTCTTATTCGATCATTCTGGTACTACTATTCAACGTAATTTCATATCTTCCTGTACTAGAGTACGTCACTTCGGTGAGAGGAAAAATACAGGAGATAAATTTAAATTCATTTCTCTATCAAACAATTTCTGTGCTACATCATTAATTTTTGCATCAGTATCGATTAACTATAACCTAATTTGAAATAATTACAGCTTACTGAAACAAAAGTAAAACAATCACATATTAAAGATATAGAGTTGGAATCTGGATGTATTGCAGAAAAGGGATTAACACCCAAGGGAGACTGTTCCACCTAACTTTTTCCTGAAGTAGCAAAATCACTTTCTTAGGACCCTCGAGCTTGTTCACTAAAACACTAGGACAAATATCTCTACCACACAATAGACTTCTACAACTTAGCACTCAGTAGTAGACTTAACTCAACAATTCACTTTAGTTATCCCCTCATCAAATTCTTTATGTGCCCGAATTTTCAGTTTGCAACAATCACAAAGTTCATTCTCTCAAAAATCAGAATGAGTGGTGAGCCTCTTGCTCAATTTGATGGTTTATATAAGATTGCCTGGGGCTTTGGGTCAGTTTTGGAATTTAATGAGCCACCAACTCAGTTCCCCCTCTTACGGAACATGAGCACTTTTTTAGGGATTATGCTCCTGCAACAACTAGAAAGTGAATGTTAGTGCTTCCACTTGTCAACCATCCTTCTACAACTGCTCCTTCCTCCTAGTGGGTCAGTGAACACTCATTTAACAGTATCCCTTGAATATGTGTCTCCTTTTATTAATTATTAAAATAAATAATTCTTCAATTACATTCATCCTTGACCCACTTGGTCATAAACTTTACAATAAAAATTAACATAATGTTGTTTATGAAATAAATAATAAATATTTATTTTTCATTTTTGGGTATGTGACAAACACCCCCCTTTAAGCTCAACACTGTCCTCGATGTTGCTTAAGTTATTCTGAGTCTTCTTGGAACAGAGCTGGAAATGCCACCCGCATATCATTGTCCAGTCCCTAGTTCGCTTCATCTAGACTGAGGTGTTTCCACTGCCCCTCTACCTGCCCAATGGTGTGATTTGGAATAAAAAATTTCATCTTGTCGAGAATACAATCTGGTTCCACTGGAAATTATCCTTCTGGTTCTACCTGAATCACATTCCATTCAATCACATGAGTAGCATCATGTATATACTTTTTAAAAATATAAATGTGAAAAACAATTCGTATCCTAAGATTAGGTGCCAATGCTAGTTGATAAGCCACTGGACCCACTCTTGCTAATATCTCGAACGGTTCACAATACCTAGGTGCTAATTTAACACAACTCACTAGTTTAAAGGTGTTGTTTCTTGGTTTCACCTTAACAAACACATACTCACCTACTTGGAATTCCTTCGGAGTTATTTTAAGGTTCGCATGACTATTTTTCCTGTCTTGAGCAGTTTTCAAGTTGCCTTGTAGCTGTTTCACTGTTAGTTCTAATTTTTTTAACTTGTCAAGTCCTAACATTGAAATCGGTCTACTACATTACTCCATGTAATAGGAGTGTTACACTTTATACCATATAATACTTCAAAAGGACTAAGCTTTGCTAAAGCTTGATAATGGTTATTATAAGCAAATTCAACCAAGTGCAAATAGTCTTCCCACTTCTTAGGATAGTCTTCAACATACATTCATAACATGTCTTCTAATACTGGATTGACTCTTTCTGTTTGTCCACCCATTTGTGGATGATAAGCAGTGTTGAAATTCAATTTAGTATTTAATCCTTTAAATAAGGTTTTCCAAAAATTACCAGTAAATTTAGGATCTTTGTCAGAAATTATTACCTTTGCAATTCCATGCAAAAGAAATATTTATTTCATGAAGATGTCTGCAATGTTAGCAGTTGTATGAGTAGTTTTAACAAGAATAAAGTGTGCTTCTTTACTTAATTTATCTACAACCACCATTATGTAATAATTTTGTTTCTGGTTTTTAGGTAAACCAGTTACAAATTCAAGGTTGATGAATTCCCATTTCCAATTTGGAATTGGAAATAGTTGTAAAAGGCCTGCTAGGTGTTGATGTTCAACTTTAACTTGCTGACATTTGATACACCTAGCTAAAAATCCAGCAACCTCATTTTTCATATTAAGCAAAAAATATTCTTTTCTTAACATGGTTATCATCTTTTGATACCCTGGATGTCCAGAATAAGGAATTTTGTGTATTTCATTTCAAATCAGCAATTTATCTTCCAGTATGTTTAGCACATACAGTCTAATTTTACACATCATTAGACCTTTTTCATTAAAATTGTAATATGTATTATATTTTCAAATATATTCTGAATTACCTTTTCTTTTAAATTATGGTATTCTGGGTCCCGCTTTATTCCTTCTTCCAATTTATCTTCCAAGTCAGTTTTATAACTGTTAATGGTAGCTAAAAAACTTGTTATTGCATTTCTGCTTAAGGCATCAACCACTTTATTTTCTTTCCCTTGAATGTGTTTTATTTCAAAACCATATTCGCTAAGGAAAGCTAGCCATTTAGTTTTCCTTGCGTTTAGATTTTGTTGATCAAACAGATATTTTAGGCTTATGTTATCAGACATTAGCAGAAATATTTTACCTATTAAGTGATGCCGCCACTTTTTTAAAGCGTGGATTATTGCATCGAACTCTAAGTCATAAGTTGAATAGTTCTTTTGTGAGTTTTTAATTTTCTTGATTCGTATGCAATTTCATGAACTTCCTGTGTCAGTACGCCGTCGAAGCCTTTGTTGCATGCATCATAGCATACGAAGAAGTCTTTGTCTGGGTATGCTATTTTTAGGATGGGTGCAGTAGTAAATAATTCTTTTAGTTTATTAAAACTGTCTTCACATTTCTGATCCGAAACAAATTTCTTACCCCGTTTCTGTAATGAAGTTATAGGATTTGTAATCTTTGAAAATCCTTCAATAAATTTTCTGTAATAACCTATTATTCCCATAAAGGATCATACATTAGTTACGTCCTTAGGAACAATCCAATCAATTATAACTTTTATTTTATTTGGGTCCATCGATATCCTTTCTTCGGATCTTATGTGCCCTAAAAATTATATTTTATCTTTATAAAAATCACATTTGTTGAACTTATCATATAGCTGATGTTCTCTTAACACTTGTAGAATTATCTTTAGATGATCATCATGTTCTTCTTTTGTCTTAGAATAAATTAATATGTCGTCTATAAAGACGACTACAAATTTTTCTAAGTACTTAAGAAACTATTCATTAAGCATATGAAGGTTGCTGGTGCATTTGTTAGCCCGCAGGGCATAGCCATAAATTCATAGTGCCCGTATCTTGTCCAGAAAGTAATTTTAAAGATGTTTTCATCTTTAGTTCTAACTTGGTGATACCTATACCTTAAGTCGATCTTTGAGAATATCGTCGCTCCGCGTTTCTGATCGAACAGATCATCAATGTGGGGCAGAGGATATCTATTCTTAATCGTCATTTTACTAAGTTGACGATAGTCTATACATAGACGCAGAGTACCGTCTTTCTTTTTAACAAAAAGGATCGGTGCTCCCCAAGGAGATACACTTGGTATTACGTAATGTTTGTCTATTAATTATTGTAATTGTAATTTTAATTCATTCAGCTCCAATATGTTCATTCGATAGGGAGATTTTGAATTAGGTACCGCTCTGGGTACTAATTTGATTGTAAAGTCCAAATCTCATTTATGAGGTAATCCCAGAATTTATTCCAAGAATACATCCGCGAAATCTTGTAGGATCGAAATATCCTCAAATCCTGGTTTATCTTCTTTATTGATATGTTCATTATTTATAATGTGTAAAACAAATACTTTATAGCCCTTCCTTACAGCCTTTTTCATCTGTAAGGATGTAATTTTTCTAATAGATATCTTCCTAGGTATTCCTGTGACAGTAATTCTTTCTCCTTCATTATTCAAACAAGTAAAAGTTTTCTAGAAAATAGTTTAAAATCACTTGGTGTTTCTCAATCCAATCCATTCCTATTAGGACATGACAAGTTATTTTATTCATATTCATGGATATCAAGATGGAGCAAGAGACTTCCCTTCGGTATTGGCTCGATCAGCAGATAGGTTCACTGCAGACTTGAGGTGTTTTACATGGATTACGCAAATCAAAATTTTCTTTTATATTCAGAAAAAAAAAAGTCATTACAAAATTGGATCTTTGAAGTTCATACAACATTAGTCCATGGAAGGTGCACAAAACTAAAGTTCTAAGTGGTTGAACAAAATTGGAGCAAAACTAGATCTGAGATACACAAAATTGAAGCCGATGGATGGCAAAGACATTTCATAGACGCAGCTCGAATTCAATTTATTCTTCATGAATGACAAAAGGCAGTGAAATATGTAGATCCAAATCCATTGGAGTAGGCTCAATGAATTCAGAAATCTATAGCCACAAAAACAACTCCATATTAGAGAATGAAGGAGTGTTAGTTGATTGTTTTGCATGAATCCGGTTCAGAAGCTTGAGTGTCTACTGCTATTGATTCTCCAAAAGGTTCATCTGGTTGGTAATATGAGACAACATTTTAGAAGTGTCCTGATTAAACTGATATTGATGGTACAACTTCTCAGAAGTGTTTTCTCAGAGGTGGGCTCCCTCACTACTAGAGTCTCAAAGTTGAAGGGGACAACCTATCCCTCAAAAAATTGATACAAGAAAGGAAAGAATGTAACAAATATAAAGTAAAATATTAATTAGATTAGTTAATTATTATATGAAAGGGTGTAACCTTTCATTCTACACACTCAAGCCTATAAAGGCAAGCTTGACTTGTAATTGTTATTCATCATCTAATATATTATAATATTTATCATTCAAAATGATAGTCAGATTCGATTATTAAGAGATCAACCGGAGTCGGTTGCTCATTTGGTATCAGAGCAGATTCGCTCCTACACTTTGAGCTTGAACTTGGCTCATTCTTTCCTCATCAATTCCTAATTGAGCTCAGGCCTGTCTCCTCCATTCCTGATTTCTTCGGCTGCTTACTCTCACCCATATCTCTTTATCACGCTCCGCCTCACCACTCTACTCGCACAAACCCACAATCCACGCACTCCACATTTCATTCACGGCTCGTGCTGCTCGCTCGACGCTCCTCCACCTATGCTCTCCTCCTTTCTCTCATTGTCATATTGCCTGTGCATCACTACTCAATCAGCCGAAACGCCATCCCTCCCGTGAGCCTTCATTCCTCCCACATCTCCCCACTTCGTGCCTTCCCTTCTTCCACAACCTTCACTCCTCCCACACCTACCCGCTTTGTGCCTCCCCTTCTTCCACATCCTTTTCTCTACTCCCATGCACTCCCAATTAGTGCACCCTCCCATCCTCTCCACCATCACCTCACTACCCACCACATCACCTCCTTCATTGCACTACACTCTCCCCTTCTGCGCATCCTCCACCCACCTTCTGCGCATCCTCCCACCCTTCTGTGCATCCCCTACCCACCCTCTGCACATCCTCCCACCCACCTCCACCTCCACACACCACCTCCTCCCTACTGCCGCCACCATCCTCCTTCCTTGCCGCCGCCCTGTTGCTCATCGACGCGCCATCACACGCCATCGCTCCCTCCACATCCACGACCGACAACCAAAAAACCACAACCTACAACTAGAAAAATAAACAATATATTATAGCATAAGAAACAAAATATAATATAATATTGTAATATAATATATTTATAATAATATATTAAAAAAAATCAAATATTATATTTATTATAATATAAATAATATTATAATATTTGTTTAAAAAAAAAACTATACACAAAATATTATATAGTTTATGAAAAATAAAAATAAAAATAATAATATTAATTAAATAATTAATTAATATATTATTATTCAAAATTTCACCTTAAAAGACCAAAATAGCATTCTACAACATCCTTGGCATCTTATAGTAAGAGTGACTAATTCATAGATCTCCTTGAGGAAATCCTTAAGGACATGGATGAAATAAAGAAAACTATGGACACAAAATTTAAAGTAAATGTAGATGGAGGTGAAAATCACGTAGAAGAAGCCACCCAAGTTGATGAAAAAAAGGAAGATAGAGTAGGCCAGTATGTCATCCCGGATGAGAGTAATGGCATCAATCAATATAACATGCAATACAAATATATAACATACCCTAGTAATAAGGGAAATGACAACGAAATAATTGACAAGGAGAAGGATGATCCTGACCAAGATTATGATAAGAGACAAGCCGATATTGCTAACAATAAAGATGATTAATGCCGAGACAAAAATGTCACAATCACAAACATACGAAGGATAGATATCATCACAAAGAGGGCTATAAAGAACATCAAGGGAAGCAACTATAATATCTATCAGACATAAGATAAGACCGGTGTTCTTATGAGCATTATAAGCACAGGGAGCCCGTTCAAGGGAATTGACACAAAATGTGTTGGGGATAACAACACGAAAATAGTTAAGGTCATAATGTATGTTGAGCATGTTAAATTGACGACAAACATAGTTAAAAGAAGCAATCACACAAGTAGAAAAAATGTAAACAAAACTTCACCAAATTCATACTTATTGCCAATACCAAGACATAATAATCAAAATGAGGCAATGGTCATAATAAAAATCACACCTCTCAAGTCATCAGTGCGACATAGAGCCAGAATAAAAGATGAATTTAGGAAATACTCGAGCTTTGAGGACAAAGCTCCCTTAAATGGAGTGGCAATATAACAGATATAAAGTAAAATATTAATTAGATTAGTTAATTATTATATGAAAGGGTGTAACCTTTCATTCTACACGCTCAAGCCTATAAAGGCGAGCTTCACTTGTAATTTCTATTCATCATCTAATATATTATAATATTTATCATTCAAAATGATAGTTAGATTCTATTATTAAGAGATCAACTTGACTCGGTTGCTTCATTAGAGTCTCGAAAGTTGAAGGGGACAACCTATGCCTTAAAAAATTGATACAAGAAAGACAAGAACATGTTTCTTCCCATTCCCCAAATGAAGCACTTCACGCAGAAGTCCAGGAGATCTCAGTAGCAGCTCTGTACCAGACCTTCCTCCAGGAGTCGTCCAAGACAATCCATACCCCACTAACACCAGGTCAGAGGGTGACCCACGCCTACCGGCCCCCACTCGGGACAATAGACACTTTTACAGTTCTCTCAGTTTTCTTTGTTCAGCCTCGGATGTTAGGAGTATCAGATCCACCCTGATCTTATCGGCTCCTAGATCCTATCCACCTGAGCTCCTCCACCCTTGTGCAGGACTACATGATTAGAGATGGAGCAAGAACTCTTCCATTCTTCATCCTAGCTCGATTTTTTTATCCTTACTTCTATCTACTTCATTGCTTATATTGTATTTCCTTTCGTTTTTAAAGGGAGATCATTTGATCCTCCCACATGCATGAACTATCATTGTAACCAACAGTCCCGTTGATTACTATATGGTCATTAGTGGACATTAATAAAAATTATCTTAACTTATCTTATCTCATTGAATTGAGACTGACACACTCTCTGGTATACCCTCAGTTTTAAGTCTCTCTACTAAGATTGAACTATAGAGTGACGATTTTCAAGGGAATTGTTGAATCTTTGGAAAGGAAAAGACATGATGGCGATTGAAGAAATAAATTACAAAAACCGTGAAAACTGAAATAAGCTTGGCAAAGAGTGAACCAAGGTGGTGAACAAAGTAAACACAAACATATTATATAATCGAGGGACGTTTCTTTACGCGCTTGTACATGAATTGAAGAGACGTCAATATTGATGAATTCGTGCATTGTGCAATCCAAGGGGGATCATGACGATGTCAAAATTCAATGAATGGGTTGATAAAGGACACAAACAAGATTTGAAGGAAATATGTCAGAATAAAATTCCAGTACGAATGGAACACGTGGACTAAGTCATCAGTCTAATCATGTGCATGGAAGGATGGGAACATGTGCGAACAAAGGGAAATTTATTGACAACCATTAATTTCACTCGTGGGAGAAATCCAAGAGAAATTCACTCGCAGATAACATTAATTGAGACACAGACAATGGAGGGACAAGGACCAGTTCAGATTACCTGATGTAAAAGTGGATGATCTGCAACTTGGCATACCAAAAGCAAGCCAAAACAGGAAGAAATGGGCATAAATCCAGGGGGAATTAGTTAAGAAGAGAGTCGCCTTTCCATTGATGTGAAAGGGGGAGAATGAAAGAATATGAATAGAAAAAGGGGATAATAAAAGACAAGGAGAGTGAAAGAAAATGGAACACATATCTGCACAAAAGGAACATAGAAAATAAGCAAAGACATAATCACAAGGGGAGCCCATTGTGCACAGAGTAGAGCTCACTTTCAGGGGGAGCTTGTGGTAGGTTTGTGTCATAGTAAGTGGGTGTTGACATCAATTCCAAAGGGGGAGATTGTTGTACCCTTTATGTTGTCATTGATATCAAGGTATAAGACTGATGTCAAAAGATAAAATTGGAGATTGTTTTATGTTGTCATTGATATCAAAAGATAAAATTGGTAATTGTTCTATGTTGTCACTAATGTCAAAGAATACAACATGTTAGGATGTTGTCACTAATGTCGAAGAATACAACATGTTAAGATGTTTAGACACTTAGGAGTTAGTTAAGATCAACTTGTGTAATATATCTATTACGTAAAGTCTGTTTCTTTAGTATGCATTAGTATGCATTTGTAAATATTTAATCTAACAGCCACGATATGTTGAAGACATAGAGTGATCTGACGGTTCAACTTCTCTTATATCATACCTACCCTTGATCCATGGATTAATACTTGATTGGACCATGATCTCTATTTAAAGATCACGGAGGGTCATTGGCTAGTTGATCGATTATAAGAAGCTCATTTGTAACTTTATTTCTTTTGAATAATAAACTTCCTCAAGTAGCTATTTGGCTGGGGCTATGGAGTGTTTCTCTATCGAGGGTTTAAACCACGTCAAAACATTGTCGTGTCAAACTGTGATCTGTTTGTGTGAGTGGCTGCTCTTGGTGTTTGGTATTTTGGAAGTAACTTGTGTACCTGAACATGGTATCAGAGCATTTATGAAGAGTCTCTTCCGGTTATGATCTAGATCTTGAACTTGTGTTGCTGAAACTTTGAAATGGTTTCTGGTTCTAGAATTTCTATGCATTTCTGGGCTATTGGAGGTGTTTCATTACATTCAGAGCACCATTTCCATTAGGAAATAGTTTTCATTTCGTCCAAAACAGTTTCTGTTTGGTCCAGAAACACCCATCTCACTAGATCTGAAGGTATAATGTTACAGTGACGTTTTTTACTTTTTGTTTTAAAAAAATAAAATAAAAATAATCTCATAATTTATCAGTTTTATTATTAGATTTTTTTTGTTTCAGATTTTTTCCTTCACTGTCTGCATATACTCTTTGCCACGCATCTTATGCGATCGTGGCGAATCGGAAACAGAAAGGGAAATGGTTTTTCTCGGCTACATATACTCTTTGTCGTGCATCTTGTGCGATCACAGGGAATTAGTGTAACACCCCGGTTTTGACCCCGTTGCATTAGATGTATATGATGTATATATTGTAAATAATCATGGTGTGGAGCTAAAGGCCAAGGCCCCACCATTGATTGGTTATGCTATGTTTCGGATTGAAATGGTCACCGATGGTATATCGGGGCATGCGGCATACCTATTAAGTTTTAGCATCATGAAGATATGCATCTTTAATTAAAATGAACCCAACCAGCTACGTTCGCGACAACTAAATTGAGAAGGGGCATGATTTTCACAAAGATAAGGGTGGGGGAATGTCAAGCCTTGGCCAATGGGGGGGGAAAATCCATGTGTCACCTTCCCTTGTCTTACCCAACCACTACCATTAATAATTGTTGTTGTTAGTTGGGGCAGTTATGGCTGAGAGGGGAGTGTGGCAGGACTATCGGTCCTTTCCCACACGCACACTCCACCCACGGTTGAATTCACAATGGCAAGAAAACCAACGCCATCACTCCAGCAGACTCATGACTGCATTCTCTCCACGCCGGTGCTAAAACACTCAGGCACTCTCCACTACGCATTATCCCTGTGGTCTGTTCATCCGCGCGCATAGGCGGAGCTATTCATCCTCAAGTAGGGACCATTGTCTGTTCATTATTCTCACACATAGGATTTTTCCTGGTTTTGGGCTCACACAGCAAGCTTGGGGCCGTGCCCTTTCATACACGATTTGTTGTGAAGGGCCATTCACGTTTTCGGTTGTATGACCTCCTCACAGACTGGTATGGTCGTTTAATTTTCCCGTCATTTTCAATGTTGAGATTTGGACTGTTGCTCTTCCCGTGAGTTGTGGTTGCCACCGTTCCCCTCAAGACTTGTTGTGTTGCTGGGGTCTCCCTTACTGATTTGTGGCTGTGCATATGTTTTTCCTCTGTGTTTTGGGGTCTGACACAAGTTTCTCTCACGCGCAGGCTGGGAGACTGTAATTTCTTCCCCAGCGTGGTCTGTGTAAGTTTTCCCTAGCGGCTTCGACAGTGCAGAACTGGCTGTTGCTCTCCACATTTGTTGTTAGTGTATGCTGATATGTTTGGGACTATATAATTCACTTGGGAGTCATTTTCCCTATTTGAGCTGTGACAGCTGAATGATTGCATGAGTGCAATGGTTGGTCTTCGGACTGTGTTGGGAGCAGGGATGGGGGCTTGGTTTGCTTGATAAACCTAGTGGCTGGAAACCACACAGACAGAGCTAGAGGGCTGGATTTCTTCTCCACAACCCCTGAATAGCACTGAAAGGAAATCCAGGGCCTGAGGGACTGTGTAGTAGAGAAGGGACTGATTCCTTGTGTTGGGTGTGTGTGTGGGTGTCTTAGAAGTTAGGCTAGTTCTGGTGTAGGTGTTCCTAGCTCTGTAATGAGCTCACCAGCTTAGCATTTAGCCTTTCCCAACTCCTTGATGGCCTGATAAACCTGACCATGTTGGCTTGGCTGTGTTTTGTGTATCCTTGGCTATGTGTAAGCCTGCTTGTTCCTTTATTCCTTGGAGAATCATGCCCAACTCGGGGGTGGCAGCGTTGCTGAGAGATTAAGGAGCACGCTGGCCTATGGTTGGGTGGAACGTTGTAGTGACGTAGCTGGTTGCGGAACGAGTTCTTATAAGATAAGTAATCTTGTCTATTTTACTTCTGCAATCCTATTTACTGTTGATGATTATAATGAACATGTTGAATGAATGCTTGTATGAATGTATGTTGATTCCGCTGTGTATGATAAATGATCATGTATGCATGTTTAGTTCAAAGCATTTTATTCCAGTATTTCAGCATGTTATTTTATGAATTCACATGTTCATGGGGCTGATAGCATGGATGGTTAATGCCATGGTAGCGTCCTCTTCGTCGGTCGGAGGGTCGGGGACGTGACAATTAGAAACAGAGAGAAAACGTAGACTTTCTGAGAAAGATAACAAGATCTAACCCCAAAAGCATGGAATTTTTTTTTGCTTCGGTTTGTGGTGTGATTTGCAGGAAAAGAAGCAAGCACGAAGACTGAAAGAAAAGAGAAAAAAAAAACCTTCCTCCTTCCTTTATTTTATGTACATTTTTATATTATCTCACTTAGTTCAAAGTTGCTTTATTCCTTAATAGGTCTTGAGTTCAAATCTTATTAACTTATTTTTTAATAGTGCATGCAATTTCTAATTTTTAAGTTACTTTATTGTAAAAAGAACATCTCACTTAAATTAAAAATAAAAAAGTGAGTCACTTAAGTCTTTTAGTTTTTTGTTTATTGCACATAAATTAAAAATAAAAAAGTGAGTCACTTAACTCTTTTAGTTTTTTGTTTGTTGCACTATTTAAAATTAACATTATTGTAAAAGTGAAATCACTTATTTTACAAAAGTGATTCACTTAAAGCAACTTTTTTATAAAGTGATTTTCAAAGGTTCATCTTGGGAAAAGGGGGGTTCTTTTTTTAGTTGGTCAATTTTCTATCTGCCACGTCACTATTGGGGACATCTTCAACATTTGCTTTGATCAAGCATAATTTCATTATACAAAGTCAGTTTTTGGTGTCGGTTTTTTTTAAACCGCCCATTTTTTCGAGCTCTTCACATCCAGACCATTGGTTTCTATTTTTGCAGCCATTATTTTATAGTATGGCCTCCCCTTGTGATATTCTACTTACCAGTTCCAACTAATTTTCATTGAAATATCGTATGGAGGATGTTTTACAAAGTAGGGGAGTTTTCATAATTACCTCAGGGAAAGAAACAAAACCCACTGATGATGATAAGAAAATAAATGGGAAAATAGATGTGATGAAGCTTGTGGATTGATTGAGATGTCAATCTCTACTAATTTGCGATTCCACATATCTGGGATTGATGAACATGATAAAGCTTGGAATAAGTTAGAAGCTGTGTTTGGTAAACACAATGAAATTCAAGGTCATCAACTCGAAAATTAGTTGATTTCTTTAAATCCAAGTGATTTTTCATGCATCCAAGATTATTTATCAAAATACAAAACCCTTAGACTCTTATGTGAAGAATGTAAAATATGAGGGAAGACAAACAATGTATTTATCATATTCTTTCCAAACTTGGAGCTGCATATTCTGTTTTGTATCTACATTTTACTCCAAGAAAGAATCCTTGAATCCAGCTAGCTATCACAAGCCTAGTGTTGAATCATTTTCTGATTCCTTAATTAGAGAGCAAGATAAGATCATACATCTTGGAATGATTAGCAATGCAGATACATCTGGGAAATCCTTATTGTCCTAACAGAAAGGAAATTCCAAGCCTACCAAGAAGCACAAATTTGGAAATAATAATCCAAACAAGGGTCCCAAACCCTCTCAATCAACTCATTCTTTAAAAAATGACAAAGGATCCAAGCCAAAAGGAAAGAAGACTGAGCGTCATTGCAACTATTGTAGGAAAGATAATCATGATGAATCTAAGTGTTTCAAGAAGATGACAGCCTTGGAAGAAGCAATGAAGAAGCACCACATCAGCCTAGATTCATCTTCAGAATCTACCTCTCATGGACATGCACTTTGTGCTTCTGGTTATTCTTATACTGTATCTTCTTCTTCTACTCAAAATGAATGGCTCATTGATTTTGGAGCATCTTATCAAATGGATAAGGATCAAGCCATATTTTCTACTATGCATGAATGTAACACCAAACAATTATTTGCTGGTGAAGATAGATCTCTAAAAGTTGTCGGATCTGAAACAGTTCCAGTAGAAAATGACCATTTTAGTGATGTACTATGTGTTCCAAGAATTTATTGCAATTTATTGTCAGTCTATTAAATCACTCATTCTGGTGAGGGTAAAACTGTAACGTTTACACCTCACCAAGTACTTATCAATGATTTTAAAAATCCTCAACATGTCCTAGCTACCAAAATTGTTGATGATATTACCAGGTTGTACAAATTTAACAACTTTGGGTCATCACCTTTCCCTTCAGTTTTTGTTATCATAGTGATAACCTGAGAAAAATTTGGCATGAGTGATGTGTTCTCTTAAATTATCGGTCATTGCAACAAATATGTAAATACAATATGGTGACAGGTCTTCCAATGGTATCTTGCAGGGATAGTGTTTGTTCTGGTTGTGTACTCAAAAAACATCATCGGGACAGTTTTGACAAACATGCCTCTTGGCATGCCTCAGTTCCCTTGGAGCTTGTGCATAGTGACTTGTGTGGTCCTCTTCCATTTGCTTCATTTTTTGGTTTCAAATGTTTCTTAACTTTCATTGATGATTACTCCGGACGCACTTGGGTTTATTTCCTAAAAATTAAGAGTGAATTATTTAACATGTTCTTGGCCTACAAGGCCCTTGTTGAAAAACAATATGGTCATCAAATTATTAAGTTAATATCTGACAATGGAGGAGAATATGTTCACAAAACTTTCACTACTTTCTGCACTAAACAAGGAATCCAACAATAACACACTGTTCCATATACACCACAACAAAATGGTGTAGTTGAACGAAAGCACCACACTTTAAAAGAAATGGTTTATTGTATGATCCAATCTAAGGGACTAAGTCTTCAATTTTAGGTTGAAGCCATAAATTTTGAAAATTACATAGTTAATAGCACCCCCACTAAAACTTTACAAGGTATCACAGTGAAAGAAGCATGGAGTAAAATTAAACCAGATGTAAGTCACTTTTGTGTGTTTGGTAGTGAAGCATGGGCTCACATTCCGTATGAAAAATGGAAAGCATTGCAGCTTAAAAGTGAAAAGTGCATATTTATTGGATATTATGAAGATGTAAAAGGTTATATATTTCTTCAACCACACTCTCATGATATAATCATTAGAAGAGTTGTTGAATTTGATGAAAATCTCTTGGCCTGTGATCCTAACTCAGCGGTTGTGCCATCTTTGGCTTGCGAGCCTGATTTGGTGATTGTGCCTTCTTCTACTTCCAACTTCCTTGACATATTTCCAACTCCAGTTTTTTATAATGACAGTGAGGATGAAAATCCACCTCTACATGCTCATGTTCCTCCAGTTGCACCAGCACAATTTCTTCCTTGATGGGTCCATTCAACATGTGAAGCAACTGGTGATCTTGCCAGTGATCCTAGAGATCAACGTCAAACACGTTCTCAATTTCAGCAAGCCTCTTCTCTTTTGACTCAAGTTTTCAAGAATCATGATCCATAACCTTTTGCAGAAGCTTTTGGAAATCCATATTGGGATGCAGCTATGGATTAAGAATATCATTCCTTAATGGAGAATGATACTTGGTATCTTCTACCTCTTCCAAAAGGGAGAAAACTTGTCAAATGTAAATGGGTCTATAGAACTAAGTATGCATAAGATGGAAGTGTTGAAAGACTTAAGGAAAGGTTAGTTGCCAAAGTTTTTTCCCAAGTTGAAGGGATTGACTACAATGAAACCTTTGCTCATGTCGCAAAAATGAACTCCATCCACCTTGTTCTTTCCCTTGCAGCCTTACATAACTGGGAAGTACATCAAATGGATGTCAAGTCTGCATTCTTACATGGTGATTTACATGAGAAAATTTACATGGAGCAACCTCCTGGATATGTTTATAATAACTCTAGCATTGTCTGTCACCTTAAGCCTATCCTTATATGGCCTTAAGCAAGCTCCTAGAGCTTGGTATGCCAAAATGGATAGCTTTCTACTTGACACTGGTTTTTCCAGATGCCATTTTTACCCCATTGCTTACACCAAGAAAGTAGGAAACCATTTCATCATACTTGTTCTTTATGTAGATGATCTTATCCTTACTGGTAGTGACCCTAAGCTTTTAACCCATGTGAAATCTAGTCTTAAGAAAAAATTTGAAATTTTAGACTTATGACATTTGCATTATTTTTTTGGTCTCCAAGTCTTGCAAACAAAAGAATGAATTTTCTTTCCCAGTCTAAGTATGCTTGCAACCTTCTTCGTCGCTTTCACATGAAAGATAGTAAACCAACCCATTCTCCCTTCTAGTCCCGAGTCAAACTTTCTACCACTTGTACTTCACCTAAAGTAGATGCCACCTTTTATCATCAACTTGTTGGTAGTATCTTATACTTGACTCATTCCCTTCTTGACCTTTCCTTTGCCGTTGGTCGTGTTGCCCATTATATGCAAACACCTCATGAAAGTCACTGGAAAGCAGCAAAAATAATATTTCGATATATTCGAGGTACAATTAAGTTTGGGATTCATTAAAGTACAGTGGGGAAACCTTTGTTGGTTGGTTTCACTAATTCAGATTGGTCCGACTATCTTGATGATTGAAAGTCTACTACAGGTTATGTTTTCAGTCTAGGATATGGACCTGTCACTTGGGCTTGTAAGAAACAATAAGCTCTTGCTCTTTCTTCAGTAGAGGCATAATATCAAGCCATAATTAATGCCAGTCAGGAAGCTTTATGGCTTCGGTAGATCCTTTCAGAGTTTGGATTCGAGCAGCAGCAGCCTACTCCACTTTGGTGCAACAATCAAAGTGCCATCAAGCTTGCCAAAGATCCAGGGCTACAACAACGCATCAAAAACATTGAGCAACATATGCACTTCATCAGAAATCGTGTTCATGATGATGTTCTTGAAGTGCTCGTTTTGCTTACAGATGATCAAGTTGCAGACATCTTCACCAAGTCTCTTACAGAAGCAAAGTTTTTTAAACTTCGATCTATGTTAGGAGTTCAAGAAGTTGTCATTAAGGGGAGATAGGCTCTAATTCCTCCTTCCTTCTCCTAATATTGTCACTTTTGTAAATCCTTCAATCCTATTCCAAGTTGTTCTTAAGGGGGGATGTTAGGATATTTAGACACTTAGGAGTTAGTTAAGATCAACTTGTCTAATATATACATTAGGTAAAGTGTGTTTCTTTAGTATTCATTAGTATGCATTTGTAAATATGTAATCTGACTCTCATTATATGTTCTAGACATAGAGTGATCCAATGATTCAACTTCTCTTAGATCATACCTACCCTTGATCCATGGCTTAACACCTGATTGGTCCATGATCTCTATTTAAAGAGCATGGAGGGTCATCGACTATTCGATCGATTATGAGAAGCTCTTTTGTAACTTTCTTTCTTTTTCATAATAAACTACCTCAAGTAGCTATTGGGTTGGGGCCATGGAGTGTTTCCCTCTTGAGGGTTTAAACCACGTCAAAACATCGGTGTGTTGATCTGTGATCTGTTTGTGTGAGTGGCTTCTCTTGGTTTTGGGTCTTTTGGGAGTACCCCGTGTACCCGAACACAACAAATGTTAAAGAATAAATATATGAGCATGAATACTTCCTCACCATAAGGGTAGTTTGAAGAAATATGCATAGAAAAATGTGGAAGTATAGAAAGAGAAAAAATCTCACTATGATATTGGTCATATGTGTGCATATAATAATATAGAAAGAAGAATATGGATAATGGAAGATGTGCACAAATAACACTTTAGTATGGGACTTACATAGAAAAGAATGAGATAACAAATTGTGTGTAAAGTCCCAAAATAGCAACTGGCATGGGATTTATGATGAAGAATATGATAGATAAACTTGTGTGAAAAAGTCCCAAAAAGAAGTTGGCATATGTGCATCAAACCCCACAAAGATGGTTTGTGATAAGTTGCACACAAACGCATATCATAACTTGATGAAGACACAAATAATTGGAGGAGTTGTTCAAGGATAAGAACATTCAACAAGTGGACACATATTTTGAGTTAGAAAGATTATAAATAAGCAAGAGATGAATGTATTGAAGTAAGCTTGTATAATGAAGACAAGAAGATAATCAATCTCGGGAAAGCTTCCTTTTTTCTTAGGGTATCAATCTTGTTGATTGCAGAAATATTTTTATGCAACGAAGCCATGGTGCACAAATTAGAAGATGATGAACACCAAGAAGTGTGCTATATAGAAGGATACCCATATTCAAGATGTGCAATGTTCTTACTTAGTGAAATACGCAGACTGCAGAGCCACAAAAGTGAGTGAGTTCGGAACACTGATCAATACAGACACATATCACAGATAATGCAGATAAATTAGTGTTTGCATTCTCTATAATACATGAAGTTCAAATATATTGCAATCATTATCACACATTGCAGATTTGGAAATTGATTGTCTTAGCATAGATATTCAAAAACAAGATATAGATCAAAAGGATTACAACAGTTGCAGTATTCAGATAAGGTAATTTATAGTTCTTTGTTTTACTTTCTTATTTATATCTCAGGGAGGTTGAACGGGGAAACGAATAGGAAGTTGCAGTTTCCTTCCAGTTGCAATTGGTAAAACAAATTTAGGGGGTTGGAGTCTCCTTCCAGTTGGTTCCGGTTAATATAATTACAAAGTTGGATCCTCCTTCCTATTGGATCTAGTAAACATAATTTTGTGAGTGGGTGCTTCCATTCAGTCGAATATGAAGAAACCATTGGAGGTTGCAATTATCCATAGGTTGGTGTTTGGCTTCTATAAGTCGTAGTTTGCACAGTCAAACAAACACCTGTTCAGGTTGGTGCCTGAATTTCGTGAGTTTGTGCTCATGCAAATCAAAGTTATTGTAGGTCGGTAACTATAACCAACAGACTGTACTTGAGGATCATGGTGATACCTGAAATGAGCGGTGCTCATGTTTGGATATTTCATTCTCCCACTGATGTAATAATTTATCTTATCTATAGATTACATTTAATTATTCTTCAGTCTTTGTGCGCAATTGTGCATAATTTTGTTGAAAAGTGTTCTTCGGTGAAAATTGTTTAGTTGTGAAAATAATTTGATATCTATGCTTCTAATAATTCATCCCCCCTCTCAGTATAATATAAAACTAACAATCCAAACACAAGAAAACTAGCTATAAAATCACTAATAAATGATGATCTAAAAGGGAGATATTCCCTTTTAATTTTTAAATATTATGAATACTGCCTAAATGGAGTAGTAGGGAGGTTTCTTCCTGAAAGAAAAGTTTCTTACCTAGATGAATGTTTCTTTATAGACCCCAATCCTTCTCTTGGTGAAGAGAGCATCATCAAATTTGTTGTAAGATTTGATGGAGATTTTGAAACTTTCATTAATCTTCTACCATATACCTGATTTATTTTTTTTACATGTAGGAAAATTTGTATGCTCCCCTTAATGATCATGCATTAACACATATCCCAAAATCTCATCCTAACAACCTTTTCTAGGGTTTTGGATTCCTTATCCTTTCAATCTAAAAGTATGGGGAATTTCGTCAGGACAAGAATGTAGTTTAGGCAATTTAAAAGACATAGATCTCTATGATATCTGAAGAGGTAATGGTTTATTTATTACCTTATGAGATAATTACTAAACCATAAGGTTCTTAAATATTTATAATTGTTTTACCAATAAGTTGGATAAGGAATGCCATTCTAATCAAAAGACTGGTTGGGAATTTTTAGATGTGTCTTTTTCCACCACGCTATGCAAACACGAGGTAGACTTAGTAGTAGTAGTAGTAAGAGGGGGCAAGGTATCAATTCAAAACCAAAGGACATTCTTACATTTTATTTGGATCATCCAAGAATCAACATACTTATCAAATCTAACATGGTAATTGTAGGATTTCAACACGTCATAAATATAGGGGTCTTCAAAAGACATAGAATACTTGGGGTAAATGGTTGCAAACGTGGGGCCATCATGAAGAGGGGCTTGAAAACAACCAACCATTGCATCCACAAGTATTATGGTGAGTATCAACAATACAACAAAATGACAAAATATGGAGATAAAGACATAGTAAAGTATTTAATCCAAATCTTACGACACTAATATGGACATCATGGATAGCTTTGATTCTTTTCCTAGTCAAAAGATACTGGTTGGGAATTCTTATATTTGTATTTTTCCACCATGCTGTGCAGGCGTGAGGTAGACTTAGCAATACTAGAAAGAGATGGAAATGTATCAATTCCAAAATGAAGGATAGCGATACATTTGAGTTGTCGATCTTCATGTCTATCTAGATATGCTTCATATAATTCTAGAGGCAAGTAATGGATATGCTTCAATTTTATGACTTATTAATCGTTTCATATATTTCATGTCATATATATATATACAATATGGATTTCGCTATGACATAAAGTGAAGTAGTATGAAATGATCATATATATATTTTGAATCTTTGGAATATGCATGTCAACTTACATATGGCTATGTGAAGTAGTATGAAATGATCTCAATGATTATTTTATACAATTTCTCCTCACAAAACGGGATGTGGGTGACAACAATGCAAACACAACCACAGAGACAAATGATGGGGCCACCTCGTCATCTGCTTGACATCACCCCAATGTCATCCGTCTCTATGGCTGTGCATATTAAATTTTCTCTTGGACGTGGATACCTCTTGGCTGTGAGAAGGTACGCGAACGTCACCTCATTGCGGGATCATATAAATTAGTTTCCTTGGCGCATGGGCCGATGTGCCAAAGGATTAACGTTTGGGCTCCCCTGTCACCCCTGTCATTTTCTCTCTGCACTCTCCCAACTCTGCTCTCTGCACTCTCTCGATCATTTGGCTCTCTGCAACTCTGCCCCTGGTTCCAAGCTCATTTCCTCCCTTTGTCGCCCCGCCATGTCTATTCGTCAAAGAGGCACTCCTCACCGTGGACGTGTGGGGAGGGGCACACAGTCGGATCACCTTGCTCCGCTCAGTGCTCAGGAAAGAGGTGATGGTTTCAATATCGAGATCCCCAATGTTGTGCATATCATGTTCAACAATTGGGAGGATGAACTCTTTGGTTCCCTCAATGCTATTGGTCACACTCCTAAGCATCATAGAAACTACTGGGTTATAAAAAATCTCCTCATTTGGCTTCTTCTTCGCTTCCACTCTCGACCTCTTCATGATGGCATCCCTCCTCCGCCTCCTGCACCTGTCGTTCCCTTGGTTCCCACTACCCCCCCTGTTTTAGCCTCTGCACCCACGTCCTCCATCATTTCCCTAGCAATAACCATGGAATACGAACCTCCTCTTCTTCCACAGATTCGAATTAAATCCCTCTCATCTAGTAAATGTACTCCCAGTTCGATAATGGTGAGGAAGACATCCCCTCTCTCGGTTAAACAACCTCCAGCTCGCAAAATTGCAGCAAGCAGCGCTGCAGATGAATACTCCTCCAACATTGAAGATGCATACTCCTCAGGTGATGATAACGCTTCTGATACTAAGGACGCCCCAAGCGAGCTGGTTTCCATAGGCTTTGGATGCCCCATCATTGAGGAGCCATTCCACAAACCTTAAACAGGTTTTTGACATTGGCTTCTTTTTGTTTTTTCATAGGGTCTGTGGGTTTATTATGTCAGGAATTACTGTCTGTGGGTTTTATCATGTCGGGAATTACATTCTGTGCATCATGTCTTTTTGTAAAAGAACACTTTCCTTCTTTTTATTGACCAGTTTTCCCTCACTGAGGGAGGGTTCAACAAACTTTCTAGGATTGTTATACTTGCTTGTTTCTCTCAACAAGAATGTGTCTTTGAACTGTAACATTTTTTGTACCACTACTATTTTTACTCAATAGAATAGCTCCTCAACTTACCAAAAAAACACATTTCTCCTCAAAAGAACTAGTTTCACCATGGAGCATTTAATATTGACTCTTTGGTTACCATGGAGCGTTTAATATTTGACTATTTGGAATATGCGTCTAAAATGTGTGTTTCATATTTGACTCTTGGAATAAGAATCTAAAATGTGATAGAGATTAATATTGACTCATAGGGATGTGTGTTTGTATCGTGGTTCCCTTTTATGTGTTTTCGTCGTAATTGTTTTCAAAGTTTCTTTCATATCACTTTAAAGACACTTTGAAAACAAGGGGTTCACGGTCGACTTTTCTCTATCAATTTAAGGACACTAAAAACGAGGGGATCGAAATACAACACATAAAAAGGAACCAAGATAAATCGGCATATACTGGGTGTATATATTTCTACGCACCGAATTAGTCGCACCCAGGGTGTGTTGTTTTATTGGTTAATGAGTATATATCTCTGCCCACCGAAATCCTTGAACAAAACTAGTCATCCATGCTAGTGACTTGGTTTACAGATTTCATGTGCCTGTATATTTGCATTGAAATAGTTGGACATGTGGTTAAATTTATGGGTTTAATGTATATATAACTCCTGCTTGTAAAATTCCTAACTTATTTCATTCATTGTGGTTTGCTTCCATAGAGTTGACCATCATTCCCATCCACTCCCATCTATAATTCTATTTGACAGCTGGTAATGGTGTCTTCGTCTACATCTGTTAATTTCAATAGCAATGTGTATTATGATGTATTTATTAATCATCATGGTTCGGACTTGAAGAAAACCTTTTCTAGTTATCTTTACCACCGTTTTCTTTCACATGGATTGAGAGTCTTTCTTGATCTGCAAAAACTAGATAAGGGCCACGATTTTAATTCCCAAATCGAAAGAGCCATTAGAACAGCTTCGGTTCACGTGGCTATTTTCTCTCCACGATATACAAAATCAAATTGGTGTCTCAATGAACTCTTGTTAATGTTGGAGTCTGGCTCCATCATTATTCCAGTGTTTTACCACGTGAGTCCCTCTAAGCTTAGGTGGACATCGGGTAAATATGGAGAGTATGCTTGATGTTAGCCAAAACCAAGCCGACTAAACTTGAGTTTACCGCTCAGTTAATAATAAAATTTAATTTTTTCACGCCGACCTCTTTTTATTTTTTTCACTAGTCGGTTAAACTTGTTTAAGTCCCGACTAGACAAGTTTATACATCTTGGTCGGAATTTTGACTCGACTAATTTACTTTGACAAGTACTTACTTGTCGGTTCTACCAGCTGATTTTTACCTCGACCACTTGTCACCTGCAAGTCGACTCACCTCTTTGACCTCTAAGTTGGCTGACCTCTTTGACCTCTTAATTCAGCTTACCTCTTCGACCTCTCAAGTCGGTTGACCTCTTCGACCTCTAAATAGGCTGACCTCTTCGACCTCTCAAGTAGGCTGACTCAACCAACCTTGTCGGTTCACTTTGTTTGGTCAACATCTACAGAGTATTTTTCTTAGTCTAAAATACTTAAGAAATTACAAATTCTTTTTACCTGTGAGTAAGATGAAGTAAAAATGGACACATTAACAAATCTGAAGAACTTATGAAAACATATACCCAAATATGTAGGAATACTTGAGTCGAACATGTGCCGTAAAACCTAGAACTTTCACGAAGTGAGAAATTTAAGGATTCTTGTTCTTTCACTCACTCGTAATTGTGAAAGACATTTACACAAGTAAATCTAGAAATATTGTGCAGCCAAATAAACATGCATTCAACCATAAACTATTTCTTATATATATAACTTGTGCGAAACTAACAAAGGTATGACAAACTTGTCGATCCAAACTTGTCAGCTCACCAACTGATCCTTTTACAGAGATTTGGATCTTCCACTAAATCATATACACAGAAGCTTGAGCTTCAACTTCTCTTTTTCTCTTCTTCTCACCCTGAGTTCCTCCACTATTTAATGTATCTAGTGACTAACTTAATTTACAATCTTTTTCTTCTATTTATAGTCAACCTAAAAATTTATTCTACATGAATCAATTGACTCTCCATTAAATACTGTAATAACTATCTACCTAATAACTTAGCTTCAGAAATAAATTCGACTAGTTTACATTGTTGAATCGTAGACTCTTCCCTCTTGTCAGACTGACCGACAAGATCTTGACTAATACAGACTCTGACAAAATTGACTGAGAGTCAGGTACGGATCTACGAGTGATTAATATTTCCAACACTCCCCCTTAATTATGAGCAGATGGGGATTTTTAAAAACAAAATTTACAAAATGTTTCAGATTTTAGACATGCTCTGTTTATGACAGATTTCACTGTGGAGAACTTGTCATTCCAAGATAACTATGAAAATACTGGAAAGTATCCTTTGCCAATGGTTTTGTAAAGATGTCTGCAAGTTAATCTTCAAACCTACAAAATTCCAAACAAATTTCCTTGTTGTTCACCAACTCTCTTATGAAATGAAACCTTGTGTCGATGTGCTTGGTTCTCTTGTGAAACACATGATTCTTTGATAATTCTATGGCTGACTTGTTGTCGCAGAAGATAGTTGTTTGTTATTGATGGTTTTGTGACAAATCTTTTAACACTCTCCTCATCCAAACAACTTGACATGCAGCACTTATCACTGCAACATACTCTGCTTCAGCTGTAGACAAAGTTACTATGGGATGTTTCCCTAAAGCCAATGAAACAACACCTATACCAAAATGAAATGTGTACCCAGATGTGCCCTTCCTGTCATCTATGCTTCCTCCATTGCCACTGTCAGTGTAACCAATGAGTTTAAAATTTTCTGAAGTTCAATACATAATGCCAAGGTCTTTCGTGCCACTTACATACCTTAGAATTATTTTACCTACTTGCCAATGTGAGTCTTTTGGTGACTCCATGAACCTTGAGATCATACTTACTCCATACATAATGTCTGGTCTTGTCGCTATTAAATACATAAGGCTTCCAACAAGTCTTTTGAATAGCGCAGGATCTATAGTCGATCCTTCATCATCCTTGCTCAATTTTAAACCTGTTATTACTGGTGTTGGGGTTGTCTTGAAATTAGACATGTTAAACCTTTTTAAAACTTCACTTGCATACTTTGTCTATGATATGAAAATACCACTTTCATACTGTTGAACTTCAATGCCCAGAAAAAACTTCATGAGCCCCAGATCAGTCATTTCAAATTCACTTTCCATCACTGCTTTAAAATATGCTATCCCAAAATCACCAGTAAATATTAAATCATCTACATACAAGCATACAATTAACATATTACCTTCCTCATTCACTTTGGTGTACAATTTCAGTTCACTTTCACTTCTGTGAAATCCATTTTCAATGAGATAGGAATCAATCCGACTGTACCAAGCTCTAGGAGCTTGCTTCAAACCATAGAGTGCCTTTTTCAGCCTATACACTTTATGCTCTTGACTTGGAACTTCATAGCCTTGTGGATGTTCCACATATACTTCCTCTTCTAGATAGCCATTTAGGAATGGTGACCTGACATCCATTTGATGAACATGTCGTTTGTTTTGTGCAGCAATGGCCAAAATTGTTCTGACTGTATGCATGCATGCAACAGGTGCAAACGTTTCATTGAAGTCTATGTTGGGTTGTTGTGTGAACCCTCTTGCTACCATTCTTGCTTTGTGCTTCTGCACATTCCCATCAACATCTTTCTTGGTCTTATAAATCCATTTGACACTGATTACATCTTTGTCTTTTGGTACATCAACCAGTTCCCATGTTTGGTTCTTCTCAATGAATTTTATTTCTTCATCCATGGCTTGTGCCCATACTTCTTCTTCAACAGCTTCTTCAAATGTTAGTGGATCATATATAGGAGAAAATAATGCAAAGAGAGAGAATGACCTTGGTGTACCAGCTTCATATATCTCTCGTAGACTTCTTGTCTTCATCGATTCTATCGATGTTGACCTCGATGAAATGCTTGATGGAGTCTATTGTCCTCTTGGTGTGATTGTCGGTGTAGCTTGAGCTGATACTTGTGTCGATGGTCCTTGTGCTGAACCATGTCGTTGTGTCATGGGAGTCAATGGTGCTACAACCGGTTGACTTACATGTGGTGTTTGAACCACTGTTGCTTCCATATCATCATTGTTGATATTCGACATAGTCTTGACATTTATGTCGATAGTTCCATCCCATGATTCATTCTCGAAAAATTGAACATCTCGACTGATTATCACTTTCCTTGTGACATGATCATGCAACTTGTATGCTTTTGTGTCTTTAGAATAACCGACAAAAATACATTTTTGTCCCTTCTTGTCTAGCTTCCTTCTTAGCTCATCTAGAACATGAGCATAAGCAACACAACCAAAAACTTTTAAAAGTGAAACACTATGATTTTATACCTATCCATCCTTCCTGTGGAACTTTTTTCTTCACACTCTTTGTCGGACACTGGTTCAGAATGTATACGATAGTTGCGACTGCTTCACCCTAATATTCGTTTGTCAAATGCTTGGTTGCCAACATGCTGCATGCCATCTCCATGATGGTTCTGTTCTTTCTTTCAGCAATACCATTCTGTTGAGGTGTATATCGTGCAGTGAATTGCTTTTGTATGCCATGGGTCTTGCAAAAATTCAGAAATTCATTTGAAACATATTCACCTCCTCTGTCGGTCCTTAAGATCTTGATGTGATGTCCACTCTGGTTTTCCACGAGTGCCTTGAACTGCTGGAAATAACTAAATGCATCAGATTTATGTTTCAAAAAATATACCCATGTTTTTCTTGAGTAGTCATCAATAAAAGTTAGAAAATATTTGCAGCCACCAATGGATGCTGTCTGCATTGGACCAAAAATGTCAGAGTGCACAATTTCAAGTGGTGTGCATGCTCTATAATACTTTCTGACTGGAAAAGTCTCTCTGTGCTGCTTGCCAAAAATGCATCCTTCACAAACCCTTTTTGGTCTGTCGATCAATGGTAATCCTTTTACCATATTCTTTGTGTGTAGTAGCTTCAGCCCACCAAAATTCAGATGTCCAAATCTAAAATGCCACAACCAGGATTCATCCTGAACTTCTGTCTGAAATGCAGCTTGCAAATTAGTGCTGCAATTTTCTTTCTTGTCAAGGAGCTCGACCATTTCTTTACTTTCCGCCTTGAATGCAACTCCTGTGTTTGTCTTCCCTTTCAAGTCGGGAACTATGCTCAATGGAAACAAGCAGTTGCTTGTCATTGGCACTTTTGCTATCAGCTGGTCGCTTGGACGCTTGTCTTTAATCACACAGTGATCATCTTCCATGTAGACTTTATAGCCTTTTTGTATCAGCTCTACAATGATTAACAAATTATGTTTCAGAACTTCGACATGATAGACATCAGGGATATACTTAATCTTCCCCTGTTTGGTTAGAATATCAACAGTTCCTTTTCCTAAGACAATAACTTCGACATTGTTTCCAAGTGTAACATCAATTTGAACGGAATTGTCTAGACTGGAAAACAAGTTTAAATTACCAGTCATGTGGTTGTTGCATTCTGAATCTAAGTACCATATGTCATGTGGACTTTCTTGAACAACATTGCATTCAAGTGGAGATGTTGATTCCATTAACATTTCACTTGTCGAAGTGCTGGTGTTGGTCGACTGATTTGGGCTTTGCCTTCCTTGGTCATATTGCTTCTTCCTGCATTCATATGCATAATGACCAAATTTCTTTTAGTAATGACACTGGATTTTTTATCTATCAAACCTCTGGCCACTTGGCTGACTTGGGTTCTGATTTTCTCCTCTGCCACTGACATTTGCAGGACTTCTACCTCGTCCTCCTCTTGAATAATTTCTTTCTCTGCCTCTATAGTTGTTTCTCCCCCTGCCTCTACCATGGCTTATGGATGACTGTGCTGCGAATGCACCTTCCAACGATGTTTGTGTTCTGTTGAGTCTATGTTCATGATTGATGAGTGAAGCTTGCAGCTCATCAATGGTAAATGTCAACATGTCTGTGTGTTCTTCCAAGGTCACAACCAAGTTCTTAAATCTTGGGGGAAGACTTCTGATAATTTTTTCAACCACCCTTTGGTCTTCTATGTATTCTCCATGAGATTTCAGTTGGTTTATCAAACCAACAACTCTGGTATAGAATGTGTCTATAGTCTATGAATCTTTCATGGACAGAGATTCAAAATCTCTTCTCAGAATCTTCAACTTGGATGTCCTTACCTTATCCAAACCTTGATAGGTTGTCTCCAATGTATCCCATGCCTTCTTAGCATTAGTTTTTGTTGCTACTCTTGGGAGTATGCTCTCATGCATAGCTTGATGTATGTAGAATAAAGCCTTTCCATCTTTCTTCCTCTGTTCCCTCAAGACATCTTTCTCAGCCTGTGTGAGATTGTTATATGCTGTCATGTCTGCTGGTTCTGCATAACCATGCTGGACTATCTCCCATACATCTTGACCTCTGAATAAAGCCTTTATTGTTAAAGACCAATATTCATAATTCTTTCTTGTAAAAATTGAAGTTTGTAATGAACCAGAAATGGAAGCCATTTTTAATTTTTAATTAACTTTCCTCAGAAAATTAATTTTCCACCTTTTAAGACAAGATTTCTTTCTTAAACCTTGCTATGATCTAAACCTTGTTCTAATACCAGTTAGCCAAAACCAAGTCAACTAAAATTGAGTTTACCTCTAAATTAATAATCAAATTTAATTTTTTTCACGCCGACCTCTTTTTCTTTTTTTCACTAGTCAGGTGAAACTTGTCTAAGTCCTGACTAGAGAAGTTTATAAATTTTGGTCGGACTTTCGACTCGACTAATTTACTTCGACAAGTTATTACTTGTCAATTCTACCGAGCGGTTTTTACCTCGACCACTTGTCACCTCCAAGTCAGCTGACCTCTTCGACCTCTAAGTCGGTTGACCTCTTCGAGTTCTTAAGTTGGCTTACCTCTTCGACCTCTCAAGTTAGCTGACCTCTTCAACCTCTAAATCGGCTGACCTCTTTGACCTCTCAAGTCGGCTGACTCAACTGACCTTGTCGGTTCACTTTGTTTGGTCGAAATCTAGAGAGTATTTTTCTTAGTCTAAAAGACTTAAGAAATTACAAATGATTTTCACCTATGAGTAAAATGAAGTAAAAATGGACACATTAGCAAATACAAAGAACTTATAAAAACATATACCCAAATATGTAGGAATACTTGAGTCGGCCAATGTGCCATAAAACCTGGAACTTTCACATAGTGAGAAATTTAAGGATTCTTGTTCTTGCACTCAACCATAATTGTGAAAAATACATTTACACAAGTAAATATGGAAATATTGTGCGGCCAAATAAACATGCATTCAACCATAAACTATTTATTATATATATAACTTGTGTGGAAATAACAAAGGTATTACAAACTTGTCAACTCACTGACTGATCCTTTTATAGAGCTTTGGCTCTTCGACTGAATCACATACATAGAAGGTTGAGCTTTAACTTCTCTTTCTCTCTTCTTCTGACCTTGAGTTCCTCCACTGTCTAATGTGTCTAGTGACTAAATTAATTTACAATCTTCTTCTTCTATTTATAGGCAACCTGAAAATTGCTTCTACATGAATCGACTGACTCTCCATTAAAGACTGTAATAACTATCTACCTAACAACTTAGCTTTAGAAATAAATTCAACTGGTTTACATTGCTGAATCGTGGACTTTTCCCTCTTGTCAGATTGATTGACAAGATCATGACTAATACAGACTCTGACAAAGTTGGCTAAGAGTTAGGTATGGATATGTGAGTGATTAATATTTCCAACACCCGAGCCCTACATAAACTGGAAAATAAGATAAAATATGACCCTCACACTCAGGAAGAGAAGTCGCTACGACTCCACTACTCTTAAAAATTGGAGAAATTCTCTTTATAATGTTGCAGGCATAAGCGGTTTCGATTTGGACGCCTGTAATGGGTAGGAACTCAATCTCAACATTACACATATTATGTTACATTTATGATCTTGAATAGATTTACATAGACTTTTTTTTCATTTGTGTTTTATTTTACTTTATTGTGATTAGCCAGGGACGAGGGTGAGTTGCTAGATAAAGTCGTTGAACGTGTGTTGAAAAAGGTGAACAAAACACGGTTAAATGTATCCAAATATCCAACTGGTTTGGAAGAAACGATAAAAGATTGAAAATAAAGTTTTATCGTAGCTACTGCAGAGTGAAAAACCTCGGGTCATAGGGATTGTTGGTTTGGGCAGAGTGGGTAAGACAACCCTCGCCAAAGAACTATTCAATCGGAAATGTTCACAACACAGTAGGTGTTTCTTTTTGTCAGACGTAAGAGAAAATGCAAATAAAGACTCTTTAATTTTATTGCAGATGCATCTAATTAAGAGCTTGACTGGATTAGAGCCCATTGTTAGCTAAAACCGAGCCGACAAACTTGAGTTACTGCTCAACTATAAAATTTTCACGCCGACTTCTTTTTCTTTCTACTTGTCGAGTGAAACTTGTCTAAATTCAACTAGACACGTTTATCAATATGGTCGGACTTATGGACCCGACTCTTTTACCTCTACAAGATTTTTACTTATCAGTTATACCGACAGGATTTACTTTGACCACTTTTCGGCTTCGACAACTTGTCGGTAACCGAAAACTTGTTGATTTTACAACTTAGATAGGACTTACCCGACAACTTGTCGGTTTGACCACTTTTGTTGATTAATTTTTCATTGATGCCAATAGTGTATGGTCATTGATGCCAACTATTGAGTCCTTGGTGCCCCTTGTGGAGCCCCTGAGGGTTAGTGTTTAGTTTGTGGTTGTTTTGTGTAAGAGGAGCCCTTTTGACCTTGTCCAAGCCCAAGCTTGAAGCCCTTGGAGGCCTTGGAACAATGACAAAAGCCCTGGTTACCCATTGACTTGCTCAAGTGCCCCTAAGTTGTATCTTGGTCCCATTTGAGTCCATTGTCGAGTTTCTTATTCGTGGTTGATATTTGGTTACTAGTCTTTGTGCTGCTTGTTAATCTTAGTCTCTTGATTGGTTGTTGGATGGATGATGTGGCTCATGTGTGTAAAGTATTTGATGTGTTGATGGTGAATCCTATTACTTGCATTGGATGGTCTTGAGGTTGTTAATTTCTTGTGAGGTCCCTAAGTCCACAAACTTAGATCTTGATACTCTTGCATGTGGAGACTTAGGTGTTGGAACCCGCCTGATGGTGGTATATTGGAACCCATTCTTATAGGGTCTTTGATGTCCTTAAAAGTTTAAGTCTTGAACCCACATAAATGTTTTGATGTCCCTTGGACGCTATATGGTCATTTCCATGTAGTATCCTTATGATCATGCATGTGAAGCCCATAAGGTGTTGCAAACTAGTGGTGAGGTCTTTGTACTCCTCTTTTGGGGTGTTGGTACTCTTATAGTGATGAAGATATATAGTGGAACCATTGGATATGTTTTTAATGATATGGATACCTTGAACCATGATGATGTATGGTACTATTTGTGATTATATGGATATTGAGATGTAAATGGAGGTAGAGCCCATGGACATGCCTTGATATGTTGAAGAAGACTTTGAAACTCTTGTAGTTGGTGGTATGGTCTTTTGCACCCTCATCTGTGGGTTCTTTGACATCCTGAACAAAGTGAATATTTTAAGGGTATTGAACCATGGGTTTGAAAATAAACCCATCATGGGGAGATGGCCCTTGTTGTTCCATTTCCAATGGTAGGTGGCACGTCACGTGGCTCCTTACGGTTGAAGAGATATGAATTTTTTAAGTTGGGGTACCCCACCTTTTTGGGTGAGCCGACTAAACAAAAGAGAATTTAATTATTTGTAATTTTGAATTGCATGTCGGCTCAAGGTAATATTATTTCTCTACAACCCATATAAATAGAATATCAAGCATTTCATTTTTTCATCACCACTTCTCTTACGAATTTCGCACATTTTGGAGAAAAGTGAGAAATTGTGTGACAGAAAAGTTTTTGGGCATCTTCACTAAAATAGGCATAAATTTCTCATACGAAATCGGACTTACAAAATTTTTGGCTCGTTGGAAAGCTTGTTATGAGTCCTGTGTGATGACAAGATATAGAGTTTCTTTTGGGTTTTCTATTTTTTCTCCATCTTGTTATCTTCAATAAGGTATGGTTTGTGCTTCATGGTTTCTCTTGTAACGGCACATGTCTCTCATGGATAGAGTTCATCTTAGATCTTAGTATGTGAGGCTATATATTGGTATATCTCTTTAAAGTAATTCAATATGTTATGGAAGCTATGGTGATGGTTTTCTTGGAATATACCTTGATGTGATATTGATATAGATCTCGATGATTATCTTGGATAGATCTTGGTGTTTATCTTGATTGTTGTATAAGTGTAGTATTGAATGGGAACTTGACATGTAAGTATTAGATATTGTGAGTTATTTATTTGATCAACATAAACGTTTTCTTTGAAAACTAGTTTTACAAGTGTTGATCATTGTGTCTTTGACCTAAGTGGAGCTGCATTGTTAATGACAACCTTTGGCAGTGTTGTAAGTGATTATTTGCTTGATATTTGTTTGATTTGTTGACTTGATTTGAGTAGGGTGTAAAATCCTTTTGTGTCTAAGAGTTTATGATATTGATTGAGTTTGACATAGTTGGTTAAGTCTTTTATCTTATTGGTTGAGGTTATTTGGTTTAAGTATAATATCATGTTTAACTATCAAGTATTCCTTGACTGTGATTGAGGTTGGTTATGGTGTCATTGAGTTGAGTGTGTTTGGAAAAAGTTTGGTTGACAATATGTGAAGTCTCTTGGTTTCTCAAATGTGTCTTTTACTTGATGAAATAGGCCAAGTAAGAAGGGTTGGTTGACTGTCAAAGCACTTGATTAGGTTAACACAAATATATGATTGATTCAGCACAGGTACACAAGCATCTTGGTACAGTTGAGAAAGATTGGCACAAATTTCCTTATGTGCAGTTGGTTTGAATCAGATCGGATGAGTTGTATGAGCAGTTGGTTTGAACCAGGTGGACTAAGTTTGGTGTGCAGACTCAGATTGAATGAGTTGGTTGATGTGAGAAACAAATTGATTGGTACAGGTTGATTGTACATGTTGATGAGTATTGTGATATAGTGGACAGTGATCGGTTGATGAGTAGTGATCAAATAATGATTAGTAGCTAGTAGTGGAAGTTGTTGTGCAGTGTGGTACATGTTGTGCAGTGTGGTACAGATTGTGAAGTGTTGATTAACAGGTCCATAGGATCAGTGTGGTTGTGGTTCATCTATTTCTATCTTCATATCAGGGTGGCAAGACGGGGAAAGGAAAGGAGGCCGTAGCCTCCTTCCGGTTGAATTCATAAAACTAGGGAGTGGCAACTTCCTTCAGGATGTAGCCTGTAAATCAGGGGGTCGTAGCCTCCTTCCAGTTGAAGCTGGAAAATTGAAGTCTTTGTAATAAGGGGGTTGTTGCCTCATTCCAGTTATTTCTAGAAAACTATTTTAAAAAGTCTTCCGTGGTTTCCCCCCCAAGACTTGGGTTTTCACGTAAAAATATTGTGTACTGTGTTGTTATGCTTTCTATGTGATGATGATGATATAATGATAATGTGATAATGCATAATATTGAATAAGTTGTTGATTATAAAAGTTGAAAAAGTAATAAAGACTGCACACACAGATTCACCCCCCCCCCTCTCTGTGCTCTTGGTGTGTCCAACAACTTCAACAACTTGTCGATTTTACTCGACCGTTTTACTTGGACTCACTTGCTCTGGTTTGGTTTTAGTAGGAATTTACAAATGATATTTCTTAGTCTAAAATACTTAAGAAATTACATATGTTTTTCACCCACGAGTAAGATGAAGTAAAAACCGACACAATCAACAATTCAACAGAATTATAAAAACATATAACCAAACATTTAGGAAACTTGTGCTGAACAATTTGTCATAAAACCTTGAACTTTGAGTGGGTGAGAAATTTATGGATTCTTAGATATTTCACTCAATTGGTAAATGTAAACACGATTTACACAAATATTTCTATAGAAAATGTCGTGTAAGTAAACATGTATATAAAACCATAAACTATTTGATATATATAAATTTTCGAGAAATAACAAAAGGTAATACAAATTTGTCGGCTCTCCGATAGATCCAAACTTGTCGGCTCTTCGGCAAATCCTTTTACAAAGCTTCAGCTCTTTGACATAATCAACCACACATAATATTGAGCTTCAACTTTACTCTCTACTTAGATTTCTCTCTTTCTCTCTTTTCCTCACGTAGAGTTCTTTTTTATCTACAAACTTCTTCTTCTATTTATAGGAAAAATAGAATTTGCTTCTTCCTGAATCTACAGACTTTCCATTAATGAATGTAATAACTATCTACCTACAAACATAGCTTCAGAAATTAATTCGATTGGTTTTCATTGTTGAATCGTGGACTCTTCACTCTTGTTAAACTGATTGACAGGGACTGGAATACTACAGACTCTAGCAGAGTCGGCTGAGGTTTGGTACGGCTTCTACGAGTAATTACTTTTTCCAACACTGCCCCTTAATTACGAGCAGATGGGGATTTTTAAATAAAAAATTTACAAAATGTTTCAGAGCTTAGAAATGCTCTATACATGACAAAGTTCACCATGCAGAACTTGTCATTCCAAGATAACCACGTAGATACTGGAAAGTATCATTTTTCAATGGTTTTGTAAAGATGTATGCAAGTTGATCTTTAGACCTGCAAAATTCTAAACAAATTTCTTTATTGTTCACCTACTCTCTTATGAAATGAAACCTTATGTTGATGTGCTTGGTTCTCTTGTGGAACACATGATTCTTGAATAATGCAACGGCTGAATTGTTGTCACAGAAATTGTTGTTGGTTCTTGATGGTTATGTGACAAGTATTTTAACACTCTCCACATCTAGACATCTTGACATGCAGCGCTTGTAGATGCAACATACTCTACTTCTGCTGAAGACATAGTTATTATGGGTTGTCTCTTTGAAGCCCATGAAACAACACCTGTACCAAAATGAAATGTGTACCAATATGTTCTCTTCCTGTCATCTATGATGCCTCCATTTTCATTGTCAGTGTAGCTAGTGATTTTAAAATTTTCTGAGGTTGAATACATAATGTGAAGTTATTTTGTGCCACTTACATACCTTATAATTCTTTTACCTGCTTGCCAATGAGAGTCTTTTGGTCACTCCATGAATCTTGAGATCAAACTTACACCATACATAATGTCTAGTCTTGTTGTTGTTGAATACCTAAGGATGCCTACAATCATTTTAAACAATGTAGGGTCTACAGTTGATCTGTCATCATCCTTGCCAAATTTCAAACCTATTATTACTGGTGTTGGGGATGACTTGAAATTAGACATGTTAAATCTTTTTAAAACTTCACTTGCATACTTTGACTGTGATATAAAAATACCACTCTAATATTTTTGAACTTCAATGCCCAAAAAAAACTTCAAAAGCCCTATATCATTCATTTCAAATTCACTTTCCATGACAGCTTTAAATTATTCTATGCCAAAGTCACCAGTAAATATTAAATCATCTACATATAGGTAGGAAATTAACATCTTACCTTGATCATTCACTTTGTTGTACGATGTCGGTTCATTTTCACTTCTGTGAAATCCATTTTCAGTGAGATAGGAATCAATCCAACTGTACCAAGCTCTAGGAGCTTGCTTCAAACCATAGAGTTCCTTTTTCATCCTGTACAATTTATGCTCTTGACCTAGAACTTCATAGCCTTGTGGTTTCTCCGCATATACTTCCTTTTCTAGATAGCCATTCAAAAATGCTAACTTGACATCCATTTGATAAACATGCCATTTGTTTTGTGCAGCAATGGCCAAGACTGTTTTGATTGTATCCATGCGTGCAACAGGTGCAAATGTTTCATTGAAGTCTATGTCGAGTTGTTGTGTGAACCCTCTTTCTAACATTCTTTCTTTGTTATTCTGCACATTCCCATCATCATCTTACTTGGTCTTGTAAATCCATTTGATGCTTATTACATCTTTTTCTTTTGGTACATCAACCAACTCCCATGTTTGATTCTTCTCAATGCATTCTATTTATTCATCCATGGCTTGTGCCCATAATTCTTATTCAATAGCTTATTCAAATGTTAGTGGATCATATATAGGATAAAATAATGCAAAGAGAAAGAATGAATTCGTTGTACAAACTTCATATATTTCACGTAGACTTCTTGTCTTCAATGGTTCTGTCGATGTCAACCTCGATGAAATACTTGATGGAGTATGTTGCCTCTTGGTGTTCTTGTCAGTGTAGGTTGAGATGCAACTTGTGTTGATAGTCCTTGTGCTGAACCATGTCATGGTGTCATGGGAGTTGACGGTTCTGCAACCGGTTGAATTATATGTGGTGTTTGAACCACTTCCTCTGCCATGTCATCATTGTCGACATTCGACACAATCTTGACATTTATGTCGACAGTTTCAATATCCCATGATTCATTCTCAAAAAATTGAACATCTCGACTGATAATCACTTTCCTTGTGACAAGATTATACAACTTGTATGATTTTGTGTCTTCAGAATAGCTGACAAAAATACATTTATGTGCCTTGTTGTCTAGCTTCTTTCTCAGCTCATATAGAACATGAGAATATGCAACAAAACCAAAAAATTTTAAATGAGAAACACTATGATTCATATATGTACATGCTTCTTGAGGAACTTTGTTATTCACACTATTTGTCGAACATCAGTTCATAATGTATATAGCAGTTGCGACTGCTTCACCCCAATATTCATTTGGAAGATGCTTGTCTATGAACATGTTACACACCATCTCCATAATGGTTATGTTCTTTCTTTTGACAACATCGTTTTGTTGAGGTGTATACCGTGCAGTGAATTGCTTTTGTGTGCCATGGGTCTTGCAAAAATTTAGAAATTCATTTGAAACATATTCACCTCCTATGTTGGTCCTTAAGATCTTGATGCGGTGTCCAATCTAGTTCTCCACGAGTGCCTTGAACTACTGAAAATAACTAAATGCATTAGATTTATGTTTCAAAAAATATACCCATGTTTTTCTTGAGTAGTCATCAATAAAAGTTAGAAAATAGTTGTAGCCACCAATGGATGATGTATGCATTGGACCACAAATACCAGAGTGCACAATTTCAAGTGGTGTACGTGCTCTATAGGTCTTTTTGATTGGAAAAGTCTCTCTGTGTGCAGTAGCTTCAGCCCACCAAAAGTCAGACGTCCAAATCTGAAATGCCACAACTAGGATTCATCTTGAACTTCTATTTGAAATGCATCCTGAAAATCAATGTTGTTATTTTCTTTCTTTTCGAAGTACTCAACTGCTTCTTTACTTTTTTTCTTGAATGCAGCTCCTATATTTGTCTTTCCTTTCATGTCAAGAACTATCCTCAAAGGAAACAAGTGGTTTCTTGTCATTGGCACTTTTTCTATCAGCTGGTCACTTGGACGCTTTTCTTTAATCACATAGTGATCATCTTCTATGTAGACTCTGTAGCCTTTTTGTATCAGTTTCCCAATTCTCAACAAATTATGTTTTAGACCTTCAACATGATAGACATCAAGGATATACTTACTCTCCCCCTGTTTGGTTACAATACTGACAATACGCTTTCCCAAAACAGTAACTTGGACATTGTTTCCAAGTGTAACATCAGTTTGAACGGAATTATCTAGACTGGAAAACAAATTCAAATTACCAGTCATATGATTGCTACATTCCAAATCTAATTACCATATTTCATGCGGACTTTCTTGAACAACATTGCATTGAATTGGAGATGCAGATGCCATTAACATTGAACTTGTCAGAGTGCTGGTGCTGGTCGAATGATTTGGGATTTTCCTTCCTTGGTCATATTGTTTTTTCCTACATTCATATGCATAATGACCAAATTGCTTACAATGATGACATTGAATTTTTTATTTATCAAACCTCTAGCCACTTGGTTGATTTGGATTCCGATTCTCTCCTCTACTAGCAACATTTATAGGACTTCTACCTCATCCTCCTATGGAAGAACTTCTTCCTATGTCTTTGGATTTGTTTCTCCCACTTCCTCTACCACGACTTATGGATGACTATGTTGTGAATGCACCTTCCAATGATGTTTGTGTTCTGTTGATTCTGTGTTCATGATTGATGAGTGAAGCTTGAAACTCATCAATGGTAAATACCGACATGTCTATGTGTTCTTCCAAGGTCACAGCCAAGGATTAAAATCTTTGGGGAAGACTTATGAGAATTTTTTCAACAACCCTTTGGTATTCTATGGGTTCTCCATGAGATTTTAGTTGGTTTATCAAACCAACAACTCTGGTGTAGAATGAGTCTACCGACTTTGAATCTTTCATGGACAGCGATTCAAAATCTCTTCTCAAAATATACAACTTGGAAGTCTTTACCTTTTCCAAGCCTTGATATGTGGTATCCAATGCATCCCATGCCCGATTAGCGTTAATTGTTGCTGCTACTCTTGGGAGTATGCTTTCATGCATGGCTTGATGTATGTAGAACATAACTTTTCCATCTTTCTTCCTATGTTCCCTCAAGAAATATTCATTAGAGGAAACTTCAATTTAAAATGGGCCTTCCAAAAATAATACAAATTCCATGTTATCATGTATTAGCCAATCAAAATGCTTTAAAATTAAAAAAGGGAGCACCTCTTAAACAATTTTTTAATATAAATTTGGGGATAGGTATAATTAAAAAAACTACTTTTTTCGTTCGTATTTTTGACATATCTCCCTATGTATTTACTCAAATTTCGATTAGGAGAGCTTGTTGGATGCGGAATTAAATTATACATCCAAAGAGCACCCATTTGGTGTACTTTTGATGGGCCCCACTACCCGAAAAACAAGAAATACCTGAAAAAATGTGATGATGACGTCATCATCACGTTTTTTCAGGTATTTCTTGTTTTTGGGGTGGAGGGGCCTGTCAAAAGTATTTCAAGTGGGTATGCGTTGAATGCTTAATTTAATTCCACATCCAACGAGCTCTCTCGATCAAAATTTGAATAAAAACACAGGGAGATATGTCGAAAATATGAACACAAAAATAGTTTTTCTTTTCTTCCTCCAAAATTAATAAATATTATTTTATTATTGTAACTATTATTTTATTAATTTTCCTTAGGAGGCCCATTTTGAGTTGAAATTTCCTCTAATATATTAGCTTGTGTGAGATTGCTATATGTGGTCTAATATGCTGGTTCTGCATAACCATGCTGGACTATCTCCCAGACATCTTGACCTCTAAACAAAGCCTTCATTGTTAGAGACCAATATTCATAGTTCTTTCCTATAAAAATTGGAGTTTGTAATGAAGCATAAGTGGAAGCCATTGTTAATTTTTAATTTTCCTTGGCAAATTACTTTTCCACTTTTAAGAAAAGATTTCTTTCCTAAACCTCCCTCTGATACTAGTTATCTAAAACCAAGCCGAAAAACTTGAGTTACTGCTCACTTATAAAATTTTCACGCTGACCTTTTTTTCTTTCTACTTATCGGGTGAAACTTCTCTAATTTTGACTATATAAGTTTATCAATATGGTCGGACTTATGGACCCGACTCGTTTACCTCTACAAGCTTTTGACTTGTCGGTTCTACCGAAAGGTTTTACTTCAACCACTTGTCGGCTTCGACAACTTGTCAATTTTACAACTTAGACGAGACTTACCCGGCAATTTGTCGGTTTGACCACTTCGACAACTTGTCGATTTTACTCAACCATTTTACTTGGACTCACTTTCTGTGGTTTGGTTTTAGTCGAAATTTACAAATTATATACAAATCTTTTTCACCCACGAGTAATATGAAGTAAAAACCGACACATCCAACAATTCAACAGAATTATAAAAACATATAACCAAACATTTAAGAAACTTGTGCTGGCCACTCCGCCTTAAAACCTGGAACTTTTAGTGGGTGAGAAATTTATCGATTCTTAGATATTTCACTCAACCGGTAAATGTAAATACCATTTACACAAATATTTCTAGAGAAAATGTCAGCTAAGTAAACATGTAATTCAACCATAAACTATTTGATATATATAACTTGTCAAGAAATAACAAAATGTAATACAAACTTGTCGGCTCTCCTACAGATCCTCTTACAGAGCTTTGGATCTTTGATAAAATCAACTACATAGAAGCTTGAGCTTCAACTTCACTCTCTACTCAGAGTTCTCTCTTTCTCTCTTTTCCTCACCTAGAGTTCTTTTTTATTTACAAATTTCTTCTTCTATTTATAGGAAAACTAGAATTTGCTTCTCCGTGAATCTACAGACTTGCCATTAATGACTGTAATAACTATCTACCTACAAAATTAGCTTCATAAATTAATTCAACTAGTTTTCATTTCCGAATCGTGGACTCTTCACTCTTGTCATACTGAATGAGACTGGAATACTACGGACTATGGCATAGTTGGCTGAGGTCTGGTATGACTTCTGCAGGTAATTAATTTTTCCAACACCCATAATAAATTGTATAGATGAAGGTACAGAAACACTCAAAAAATCCGCTCCCATATTATCAAGCATTAATAATTTTAGATGATGTAGATAATGTGAATCAGTTGGATGCACTTTTGATAGTTAAAAGTGTTCTTTACAAAGAGAGCTTGATATTGATTACATCTTAAGATAAATATGTTCTCACAAGTTGGGGAATGGAAACGACATCAATATATAAAGTAAGTGGCCTAAATATGCAATACTCCCGAGAGCTTTTCTTCTCCCACGCCTTCAACCAACATTTTCTAGTCCTGTAATTTGAATCTATGGTCAATAAATTCTTAGAAGCTTGCAATAGATTTCCTTTATCTTTAAAAGTATTTGGGGCACTTCTCTATGGAAAAAATGACATGTCTTATTGGGAAGACCAATTGGATAGGCTTAAACATATGCTTCCAAATTAGATTCAAAGAAGTCTTAAAATCAGTTATGATGAGATCAATAGAGAGGAAAAACATATAGTTTTAGATATTGCTTGTTTTTCATCGGACAAAACAAGGATAGGACCATCAGAATATGGGACAGATCAGGATGGAACAGTTAGTTGGCGTTTCAAAATTTTCATAACAAATGTCTCGTAGAAGTGGACAATGAAAACGAGATATGTATGGATGACCACCTTAGAGATCTCGGAAGGGAAATTGAAGAGGATTCATTTCCGCATGAGGAGAGAATTGTTCGCTGGGGTCTACTTAACCTATTATATTTTCTTACATTTGCAGGAGTTTCAGGTACCTGTTGTTGTTCTTAATTTTCTGGTGGATTTGGAACTTCATTTTCTTTGATTTCATGAAGCGATGTGTACTCTGTATTTTCCTTTTCCACTTTCTTTCCCTGCAATTGATTTTTGTACATAACGTTTTCATTGAATACTACATCTCTACTCCTAATGATTTTGCGATTTTCAAAATCCCATAAGCGATAACCAAAATCATCAACCCTATATCCAATAAAGGTACATTTCTTGGATTTAGCTGCAAGATTTTTTCTATCATCTTTATCAATATGGACAAAAGCTTCACAACCAAAAGTTCTCATAAATGAGTATTTTACCTGTTTACCTATCCATTCCTCCTCTAGAATCCCACCATCCAAAGCACTTGAAGTTCCTCTATTTATTAAATAAAAAGCAGTGTTTACAGCATCAACCCAAAAATGTAAGGGCAACCCTACATGCAATCTCATACACCTTGCACACTCCATGATCATTCTGTTCATCCTTTCTGACACACCATTTTCTTGCGGTGTTCCAGGGACTGTCTTCTCTCTGTGAATCACATTGTGTGAACAGTAACTGTCAAACTCCTTGATGCAGTATTCACCTCCATTATCAGATCTGAGACATTTCAAACTTTTTCCTATCTCATTCTTAGCCAAATATTTCCACTTCTTAAAAATATCAAACACATCATATTTTTGTCTAGTGCAATAAACCGAAGTTTTTCTAGATGCATCATCAATAAGAGTAACATAATATTGAGAGCCACGAAGAGATTGTACATGAGCTGGTCCCCATACATCTGTATGGACAAGCTCTAACTTTTCACTCTAAGTTTTGTTTCCCAACCCTGATAAATCTAACTCTCTTCTGTTTTCCATAAACATAGTTCTCACATAATTCCAAACATACCTGCTTCAGACCTGGAAGCAACTTCCTTGAGTGGAGAATCTACATCCCCTTCTCACTCATGTGGCCAAGTCTATGATTCCACAACGTTGCACCTATTTTTGTGGAAGCTACAGAGATAGAATAAATAGTATTATGAAGAAATACATATAATGTACCTACCCTATCTCATTTTTCTATTACCAGTGATCCTTTAGTGATCTTCCACCACATTTCTCCAAACGTAGAAAAACAATCACTATCTCCCAACTTCCCTGTTGAGATCATATTTATTTTCATAGAAAGAATGTTCCTTACATATTTTAGCAACCATTCACTTCCATTATTTAACTTAATCCATACCTTACCCTTTCCAACAATTTTATATGGTTCATCACCCCCCAATAAGACATGTCCAAAATCACCTTGAACATAATCATGAAGGAATTTCCTATGGGGTGTAGCATGACATGAAGGCCCTAAATCTACTACCTAGTAATCACTAGTATTATCTAATGCAAGAATCAAATCATCATGTAACACATCACCTGCTACATTCGCTTCCTGAGTAGTCTCTTGCTGCCTTTATCCTTTCTTCTTTGGAGCTTTGCAGTCTTTATTCAGATGTCCTTTCTTACCACAGTTCCAACACTCTATTTTTCTGAAACTGGACTTGGATTTGCGATTTTTAGAATTGTTGAAATTACCTGGGCTCCTTCCTCTCTCCTTTTGTCATCCTCTGCTCTCCATGGTCAACGCATTACCAGATGTCTCACCTGTACTTTTTCTTTGCATTTACTCGCTAAGAATAACACCAACAACAACATCAAAGTTAAGAGTGTTTGAACTAAGGACAGATTTACTTACAACCATGACCAAGCTATTCCAACTTTCTAGCAATGAGCACAAGATTAGAAGAGCCCTAACCTTATCATCAAATTTCACTTTTACAGAACTTAACTGACTGGTAAGTGTATTAAACTCATTTAAATGGTCAGCATCAGATCCACCTTCCGACATCTTCATATTAAATAAACGCTTCATTAAAAATACCTTGTTGGAAGCCGAGGGTTTTTCGTAGAGCTTACCCAATGCACTCATCACACCCTCTGTTATTTTTTCTTTTGAAATATTGAAAGCCACCGACAAATATAGGACAAACCGTATTTTTCCCAATGCCTTTTTGTCAAGAACCTCCCATTCTTCATCCTTCATAGTCGTTGGCTGTTTTGCTTTTCCACCCAACGATAGGTACATACCCTTCTGGTATAGATAGTCCTCCATTTGCATCTTCCATAACTAGTAGTTTTGGACATTAAATTTCTCGACCCTAAACTTTCCTTCTTACGCCATTGCTCCCACTTGAACAAGGAACCCTTCTTTCCTGCGATTTTACCAGCCAAATAGACCTTTTGGCTCTTATACCAATTGTTAGAAAACAAGGCCGTAGAGCAATAACAGTTACACAGTTAAATCATTAAACAATATGCAAATCACATTAAACACATTACAGAGAGATACATATATAATGTGGTTCACCCAAAATATGGGCTACATCCACACAAAAAAATTTAGTCCTTTTATTACCGTCCAGAAAGATGAAGGGATACAATCTGTAGCAAACTCGCTGCACTTCCTCTTCACACTTTCATAGTCTCTCTCACACAATCGCAAAGAATTTTTACAATGATACAATACAATACCATACCATACCATACCATACACATCCCTATTACAATTCTTTTCTTTTATAGGGGAAATTCCATGAGAAAATACTACGGTTAAGCAAATACCATGGGTCTGCAAAACTGTTGGCCAACAACTATCCCAACAAATTTTCTCAGGGGATTTTCCCCTGAACCCCAAAGTTGGGGAATGGGTGTACAGTAAACCTAGGGTACAAACACGACTGAATAACACCTTTGAATCTGGAAGATCAGGCTCCACAACCAACACATCTTTTTCTCCCCTTGCATTCTATGTTAATTCAAAAACAAATATGTGGAGATCATCTATAATCATGGTAGTAGGTTCGACTTTGAAATTGGAGTAATTTAACAACTTATATTCATCATTTATAAAATCACTAATATCTGATGATCTAAAAGGGAGATATTCCCTTTTCGTTTTCAAATATTATGAATACTGCCTAAATGGAGTAGTAGGGAGGTTTCTTCCTGAAAGAAAAGTTTCTTACCCAGATGGATGTTTCTTTATAGACCCCAATCCTTCTCTTGGTGAAGAGAGCACCATCAAATTTGTTGTAATATTTGATGGAGATTTTGAAGCTTTCATAGCTATTCTACCATAGATCTTATTTTGTTTTTTTACATGTAGGAAAAATTGTATGCTCCCCTTAATGATCATGCATTGACACATATCCCAAATTCTCATCCTAATGACCTTTTCTAGGGTTTTGGATTCCTGATCCTTTCAATCCAAAAGTATGGGGATAATTTCGTTAGGACAAGAATGTAGTTTAGGCGATTTAAAAGACATAGATCTTTATGATATCCGAAGAGGTAATGGTTTATTTATTTTCTTATGAGATAATTATTGAATCATAAGGTTCTTACATATTTATACTTGTTTTACCAAGAAGTTGGATAAGGAATGTCAGTCCAATCAAATTATATTGGTTGGGAATTCCTAGATGTGTATTTTTACACCATGTTGTGCAAACATGAGGTAGAATTAGCAGTAGTAGTAAGAGGGGGCAAGGTATCAATTTGAAACCAAAGGGCATTCATACTTTTGATTTGGACCATCCAATAATTAACATACATATCAAATCTAACATGGTAAATGTAGGATTTCAACGTCATAAATATAAGGGTCTTCAAGAGACATAGAATACTTGGGGCAAATGGTTACAAACGTGGGGCCATCATGAAGAGGGGCTTGAAAACCACCCACCATTGCATCCACAAGTATTATGGTGAGTATCAACAATACAACAAAATGACAAAATAGGGAGATATGGACGGACTAAAGCATTTGATCCAAATTTTATGGACGCACTAAAACATTTGATCCAAATTTTACAACACTAATGTGGGCATCATGGATAACCTTGTTTATTTTCCTAGTCAAGGTTGGGAATTCTTAGATTTGTCTTTTTCCACCATGTGGTGCAGGCGTGAGGTAGACTTCGGAATAACAAGAGATAGAAATGTATCAATTCCAAATTGAAGGATAGCCATACATTTAAGTTGTCCTTCATGTTTATCTAGATATGCTTCCTATAATTCAAGATGCAAGTAATGAATGCAAGTAATGGATAGAACTTACGTTGTAAGAAGTTGTTGACAAAGTTCTTCATAAATATAAGTTTAACTCTTGATCTTACCATTTATTTGAGAAGATCTTCTTTCTCAACCATTAGATCTATAATGTACACTAATATCTTTTCCATATATATATATCACTTTAAAAAATATCACTAAAATCTTAATAATCACACTATAACAAAACCCTTAAAAAACACTTAAAATTTTGGTGAGATTATATATGAGGATCCATGTTCACTTAATAATCATTGATATCATTTCATACACTCAATTTTATGGTTTATTATATAAATGATGATTATGAGGAGAAATGTTTACTTAATAATCATTAAAATCGTTTCACATATATTATATCATTTTCAAAAAATATATATATACCTTGTAGAATATGTGTGTCTATATGGATATGGCTATGCAATAAAGTAGAGTGGTATGAAATGATCTCATATATGTGAAATAGCATGAAATGTTCTCAATGATTTTTTTCTAACATTTCTCCCGAAAAGAAAGTTAGTTTCACCATGTAGGGTTTAATATTGACTATTTGGTTACCATGGAGCGTTTAATATTTGACTCTTTGGAATATGCGTCTGAAATGCTTGTTTAATATTTGACTATTGGAATAAGAATCTAAAATGTGATAGAGTTTAATATTGACTCGTAGGAATGTGTTATCTTCATAAATCTTTGGACAGAACTAGTCAGCCATGCTGGTCACTTGGTTTACGGATTTCATGGGCCTATATATTTGCACCGAATTAGTCCGACAGCTGGCTGATTGGGTGTAACTCTACGGATTTAATGTATATATAACTCCTGCTTGTAAAATTCCTAACTCATTTTCTTCGTTGTGGTTTGCATCCATAGAGTCGACCATCATTCCCATCAATTCCTATTTATAATTCTATTTTACAGCTGATATGTTGGAGAAATGTAATTACTCGCAGATCAGTACGCAACTTCCAGCCGACTTTGTCAGAGGCCGTATAAGTCGAAATCTTGTATGTCAGACTGACAAGGAGGAAAAGTCCACAAGTAGGCAGCACAGTCCAGTCGAATTTATTTCAGAAGCTAAGTTGTTAGGTAGATTGTAATTACAGTCTTTAATGGCAGGTCAGTCGACCCATGCTGTAGCAAGTTTCAAATTGGCTATAAATAGAAGAAGCATTTTTTGTAAACAAGTTGAACACAGGTAGAACACAAGAACACAGAGCAGAGGAACTCAGGGTGAGAAAGAGAAGTCGAAGCTCAAGCTTCTGTACATGCAATTTAGTCGACGAGCTGAAGCTCTGTAGACCGATGAGTCTGGTCGGACAAGTCTGGACCCACCATTTTGTAACCGACGAGTTTGTAGTACTTTGTTATTTCAGCATAGTCAATATATGAAATAGTTTGTGGTTGAATGCATGATTATTTGGCCGCACATGTTTCCAGATTTACTTCTGTAAATGTCTTTTACAGTTACTGTTGAGTGAAAGAACAAAAACCCATAAAAATCTCACTGCGTGAAAGTTCCAGGTTTTACGGCACATTGGTCGACTCAAGTCTTCCTACATATTTGGCACATGTTTCTCATAAGTTATTTGGATTTGTAAATGTGTCTATTTTACTTCATTTTACCCACAGGTGAAAAGCATTTGTAATTTCTTAAGTCTTTAGACTAAGAAACATATTTTGCAGAGTCCGACCAAAGTGAGCCGACTAGAGTGGTAGAAGAGCCGACTTGAGTGGTCGGAGAGTCAGCCGACTAAAGCAGCCGACTTGGTCGAAGGTCCGACTTGGTTGGAGAGCCGACTTGGTCGGAGTAATTTTGGTCGAGTGAAGGATCGACTAAAATTTGTAAAATTGTCTAGTCGGACATAGACAAGTTTCATCCGACTGGTGAAAAAGGAAAGTGGTCGGTGTGAAAAGTGAAAATTTAAAATTTGAATATTGACTGAGCTCTAAACTCAAGTTTAGTCGGCTCGGTTTTGGCTATCTGGTATCAGAGCAAGGTTATATCAGAACAAGGTTTATATCAGCCCAAGATTTTAGGAAAGAAATCTTGTCTTAAAGAGTGGAATTTAATTTTCTAAGGAAAGTTAATTAAATTAAAAAAAATGGCTTCCACTTCTGGTTCATTGCAACCTCCAAGTTTTACAGGAAAGAATTATGAATATTGGTCTTTAACAATGAAGGCTTTATTCAGAGGTCAACATGTCTGGGAGATAGTCCAGCATGGTTATGCAGAACCAGCAGACATGACAGCATATAACAATCTCTCACAGGTTGAGAAAGATGTCTTGAGAGAACAGAGGAAGAAAGATGGAAAAGCTCTGTTTTTCATACACCAAGCTATGCATGAAAGCATACTCCCAAGAATAGCAGCATCAACTAATGCCAAGCAAGCATGGGATGCATTGGAGACTGCCTATCAAGGTTTGACTAAGGTAAAGACATCCAAGCTGCAGATTCTAAGAAATGATTTTGAATCTCTATGCATGAAAGATTCAGAGGATGTAGACACATTCTACACCAGAGTTGTTGGGTTGATAAACCAACTGAAATCTCATGGAGAACCCGTATCAGACCAAAGGGTTGTTGAAAAAATTCTCAGAAGTCTTCCCCCAAGATTTGAAAGTCTGGTTGTGACCTTAGAGGAACACACAGACATGTCGACATTCTCCATTGATGAGTTGCAAGCTTCACTCATCAATCATGAACACAGAATCAGCAGATCACAGACATCATTGGAAGGTGCATTTGCAGCACAGTCATCCATAAGCCGTGGTAGAGGCAGGGGATGAAACAACTTCAGAGGCAGAGGAAGAAGTTCTTCAAGAGGAGGATGAGGCAGAAGTCCTGCAAATGTCGGTGGCAGAGGAGATAACTAGAACCCAAGTCAGCCAAGTAGCCAG
>LPNX010185844.1:54640-71050 GCA_001517045.1 Pseudotsuga menziesii | reverse complement strand
CAGAGTCTACATGGAAGATGAACACTGTGTGATCAAAGACAAGCGTCCAAGCGACCAGCTGATAGCAAAAGTGCCAATGACAAGCAACTGCTTGTTTCCTTTGAGGATAGTTCCCGACATAAAAGGGAAGACAAAGACAGGAGCTGCATTCAAGGCAGAAAGTGAAGAAACAGTTGAGCTCCTCGACAAGAGAGAAAATTGCAGCGCTAATTTGCAAGCTGCATTTCAGACAGAAGTTCAGGATGAATCCTGGTTGTGGCATTTCAGATTTGGACATCTGAATTTTGGTGGGCTGAAGCTACTGCACACAAAGAATATGGTGAAGGGATTACCATTGATCGACAGACCAGAGAGGGTTTGTGAAGGCTGCATTTTTGGCAAGCAGCACAGAGAGACATTTCCAGTTGGAAAGTCCTATAGAGCACGCACACCACTTGAAATTATGCACTCTGACATTTGTGGTCCAATGCAGACATCATCCATTGGTGACTGCAAGTATTTTCTAACTTTTAATTGATGATTACTCAAGAAAGACATGGGTATATTTCTTGAAACACAAATCTGATGCATTTGGTTATTTTCAGCAGTTCAAGGCACTCGTGGAGAACCAGAGTGGTCACTGCATCAAGATTTTAAGGACCGACAGAGGAGGTGAATATGTTTCAAATGAATTTCTGAATTTTTGCAAGACCCATGGCATACAGAAACAATTCACTGCAAGGTATACACCTCAACAGAATGGCATAGCCGAAAGAAAGAACAGAACCATCATGGAGATGGCACGCAGCATGTTGGCAGCCAAGCATTTGCCAAATGAGTATTGGGGTGAAGCAGTCGCAACTGCTGTCTACATTATGAACCAGTGTCCGACAAAGAGTGTGAAGAACAAAGTTCCCCAAGAAGCATGGACAGGTATGAATCATAGTGTTTCACATTTAAAAGTTTTTGGTTGTGTTGCATATGCTCATATATTCCAGATGAGCTGAGAAAGAAGCTAGATAAGAAGGGACAGAAATGTATTTTTGTCGGCTATTCAGAAGACACAAAAGCATACAAGCTGTATGACCCCGTCACAAGGAAAGTGATAATCAGTCGAGATGTTCAATTTGTCGAGAACGAATCATGGGATGGAACCGTCGACACAAATGTCAAGATTGTGTCGAACATTGACAATGATGATATGGATGAGGAAGTGGTTCAAATACCACATGTAAGTCAACCGGTCAGAGCACCGTCGACTCCCATGACACCAAGACATGGTTCAGCACAAGGACCATCGGCACAAGTAGCAGCTTAAGCTACACCGACAAGTACACCAAGAGGACAGCAGACTCCATCAAACATTTCGTCGAGGTCGAGTTTGTAGTACTTTGTTATTTCAGCATAGTCAATATATGAAATAGTTTGTGGTTGAATGCATGATTATTTGGCCGCACATGTTTCCAGATTTACTTCTGTAAATGTCTTTTACAGTTACTGATAAGTGAAAGAACAAGAACCCATAAAAATCTCACTGCGTGAAAGTTCCAGGTTTTACGGCACATTGGTCGACTCAAGTCTTCCTACATATTTGGCACATCTTTCTCATAAGTTATTTGGATTTGTAATGTGTCTATTTTACTTCATTTTACCCACAGGTGAAAAGCATTTGTAATTTTTTAAGTCTTTATACTAAGAAACATATTTTGCAGAGTTCGACCAAAGTGAGCTGACTAGAGTGGTAGAAGAGCCGACTTGAGTGGTCGGAGAGTCAGTCGACTAAAGCAGCTGACTTGGTCGAAAGTCCGACTTGGTTGGAGAGCCGACTTGGTCGGAGTAATTTTGTGTCTAGTCGGACATAGACAAGTTTCATCCGACTGATGAAAAAGGAAAGTGGTCGGTGTGAAAAGTGAAAATTTGAAATTTGAATATTGACTGAGCTCTAAACTCAAGTTTAGTCGGCTCGGTTTTGGCTATCATGATAATGGCATCCTCCTCTACATCTGGTAATTCCAATAGCAATGTCTACCACGATGTATTTATTAATCATCGTGGTCCGGAGTGGTCGATTGGGAGTGTTTCTTGATCTGCACGAATTGGAGAAGGGTCACGATTTTAATTCCCAAATAATAAGCGCCATTAGAACAGCTTCCGTTCACATCGCTATTTTCTCTCCACGATACGCAGAATCAAATTGGTGTCTCAATGAACTCCTGTTAATGTTGGAGTCTGGCTCCATCATTATTCCAGTGTTTTACTACGTGAAACCCTGTGAGCTTAGGTGGACATCGGGTAAAGATGGAGAGTATGCTCGAGCCCTACATAAACTGGAAAATAAGAGAAACTTTGACCCTCAAACTCAGGAAGAGAAGTCGCGTTACGACTCCATTACTCTTAAAAATTGGAGAAATGCTCTTTCTAATGTTGCAGACATAAGCGGTTTCGATCTCGACGCCTGTAATGGGTAAGAATTCAATCTCGACATTACATTTATTATGTTGAATAGATTTACATAGACTTTGTTTTTTTTCATTTGTGTTCTATTTTACTTTATTGTGATTAACCAGGGACGAGGGTGAGTTGCTAGATAAAGTTGTTGAACGTGTGTTGAAGAAGGTGAACAAAACACGGTTAAATGTAGCCAAATATCCAACTGGTTTGGAAGAAAGGGTAAAAGATTTTGAAAATAAAGTTCTATCGCAGCTACTGCATAGTGCAAAACCTCGGGTCATAGGCATTGTAGGTTTGGGCGGAGTGGGAAAGACGACCCTCGCCAAAGAACTATTCAATCGGAAATGTTCACAATACAGTAGGTGTTGCTTTTTGTCAGACGTAAGAGAAAATGCAAATAAAGACTCTTTATTTTTATTGCAGATCCAGCTACTTAAGAGCTTGACTGGATTAGAGCCCATAATAAACTGTATAGATGAAGGTATAGAAACACTCAAAAAGCCTCTCTCATCTTATCAAGCATTAATAATTTTAGATGATGTAGATAACGTGAATCAGTTGGACGCACTTTTGATAGTTAAAAGTGTTCTTTGCAACGAGAGCTTGATATTGATTACATCTCGAGATAAAGATGTTCTCACAAGTTGGGGAATGGAAACGCCATCAATTTATAAAGTAACTGGCCTGAATACGCAGTACTCCCGAGAGCTTTTCTGCTCCCATGCCTTCAACCAGCCTTTTCCAGTCCTAGAATTTGAATCTCTGGTCGATAAATTCTTAGAAGCTTGCGATGGATTGCCTTTATTTTTAAAAGTATTTGGGGCACTTCTCTATGGCAAAAATGACATGTCTTATTGGGAAGACCAATTGGATAGGCTTAAACATATGCTTCCGAATGAGATTCAAAGAAGACTTAAAATCAGTTATGATGCGCTCGATAGAGAGGAAAAACGTATATTTTTAGATATTGCTTGTTTTTTTATCGGACAAAACAGGGATACGGCCATCAGAATATGGGACGGATCAGGATGGAAAGGTTGGTTGGCGTTTCAAACTTTGCATAACAAATGTCTTGTAGAAGTGGACAATGAAAACGAGATATGTATGCATGACCACCTCAGAGATCTCGGAAGGGAAATTGCAGAGGATTCATTGCCGCGTCGTCTTTGGCGTTCCACAGAGAGTGCCATGGATGATATGTTACAGCAATCATCTGTAAGTGTCCAATTTTTTATTCAATATTAAAAAATTATGCTTTCAATTTTTTTAATTCGACGTTATCACTGTCTCATTATGTACAGGTAATAACGGTGCGAGGAATTAAGCTGCTCCTTAGTGAGTATAATCATAATGATGACCATGATATATATGGAGGGATTGGTATGAGAAGGTTGCAATTTGTTGATACTGAAGGTACTCTCCTAGAACGCATCTTGACAAGGACGGAATCCCCAAATCTCATAGGGCTCCGCTGGAACCAGTGTCCCTATTCTTGTCTTCCTTCGTGGATTCCATTCAAGAATTTAAGGGTTCTACAAGTGTCTGGGAGCGTATTAAAAACACTGTGGGAAGGTGAAGACCAATCACAGGTAAATAGAAATTTGTTGCTTTAACGTTTGTCTTTAGTAATTGATATTAATATGCAGGAACGAATTTCAAAGACTGTAGTTCAGAATCATGAATGACATGTATAGTGAAAAAACATGAACAATTTGCAGGCACCTTTGCAGTTGCGGGAATTGGTAATTTCTGCTCCCCTCTCAAGTATTCCAAATTCGATAGGACAGCTGAAGCATCTTGAGCAGATTGTGGTCACTTGTCCTAAAGAAGGAAAGAGTAATGTCCAAAAATTGCCTGAAAAATTTTGTAATCTCAAGTTGTTGAAGACCTTGGTGTTTAGAGACTGCTCAAAAATGAAATCACTGCCAGATTCATTTGATAATTTAACACAGCTCCAACACATCGATCTCTCAGGGTGCGACAATTTGGAAAGGCTTCCAAATTCCTTTGGAAAGTTAATCAGGCTTAGATATCTTAATCTAAAGCATTGCAAAAATTTAACCATTGCTAGGGAAACACTTGGAAACATCACAACGCTTGAATACCTAGGTCTTTCATATTGTCCGAAAATTGAAGTATTGCCTCAGAAAGTGGAACATCAAAGGTTACTGGAGAAATTATATTTGAATGGTACAAGCATAAAGGAATTGCCAAGTGCAATTGGTAACTTAAGCGATTTGGAAGTTCTGGAATTAGGAAGCCCTTTGCTGAACGCGCTGCCTTCTTCATTGGGTGACCTAAGGAACTTGAGGAAATTGAAACTGTATCATTGCAAGGAATTGAAATGTCTGCCAGATTCTGTTCGACAGCTGTCACAGTTGACTATGTTGATAGTGAGTGGTTTTGGGTTATGTGAACTTCCCTTTGAAATGGTTAAGGTCTCAGAAAGAGACACATTAGAAAGATGGAGTAATTTAGATTCTTGTATTGACAAGTGCATGCCTCTACTCCAAACATTATTTATATACAAAACAACAATATCAGAGGTAACATTTGGTCAAGGTGGCTGCCCCAACCTTCAACATCTTGTCATTGTCTCCGACAAAGTTTTGATGGAGATTGGAACATTGCCAAATACACTGATTAAATTCACCCTGCGGTATTGTTCTAGTTTGAGGAAAATAGGACTTTGTGGTCTTGATAAACTTCAAAAGCTTGAAATTAGCCGGTGCAAAGAAATGGAGGAGCTTCCCGGTGTTGAAACATTATTATCTTTGGAGTGGTTGTGTGCGGAAGGATGTGTGAAGCTGAAGAGCATAAAGGGGTTGGCAGAGCTCAAAAGGCTTCGAACATTAAGCGTTAGCAAGTGTTCCAAGTTACAACAGTTGGAAGGTGTTGAACATTGTGTCTCGTTGGAGAAGCTTGATGCCTCTGGATGTGTGAAGCTACAGTGGGGTGTGGGAGTGCTGGAGCAGCTGCGTCAACAATTGAAGGAAGGCCTCGACATCTAGGCACTTGTGCAATCAAATCATATGTTTTTAAGTTGGTAAGGCCTTCCCGGGCATTGATCGCATGTTACTTTGGGTGTTTTAACTTTTATGTGCCATAAGATATTATGATTAACTTATAGTAATGGTTTTTTTACTCTTTTATTGGAAGTGCAGCACAAGATTCTACCTTTGAGCTCTCATAATAGTGATATTTTTATTACAGTGATTCAATCAGTTCAATTGTTTTATGGTATCTATAACAAGAAATTAATTTGAAAAATAGAAAAACAACCTTGGATAAATTTTATCTTAAAACTTGATTTAACATGGTTAATTTTGATCAATTAACGAAAATTTATAGGCTCCATGAATGATTATGTAAGTTGTCTTTTTCTTTGTTTCTCAGTGAACTTAAAAATTATATGAAATTTCAATTAATTATTCCAAGTCAAAGGTTTTGCATTTATTATATCGATAAGTGTTCTCCAATGATCATGGCCAAGATTACTCTATAATGAAAATTTGGAAATGGGCAACTAGATTTACTCCAATTAAAATATTCTTGGTTGTTCGAGTCGCATGCCAAAAAAAAGGAATGAAATTCCTGTGCCGCCTTCTCTGGGAGATTGTTCGCTGGCAGATAAACTGGTGTATGCGAAAACGGTAGCAATGTAAATAATCTGAATGAATGTATGTTGGATGGAAATAGAAACAACGATCTAGCATGCCAATAGATCTTGAAGAGAGAGCGATTTTGATCTCGCCTGACTTACCAGACCTTGATCCTGATAATCTTGATTAAAAATGAAAAAACCAAAGCTTTTGAAGCTGAGAGCCATTTGTATTCATGACATCCTGACAAAGCTTATACGGATTGGGGTTTGAAGTTTGATGATATCTAACGATGCAGTAATCAGATTCAAATTGAATTCCTGAGCCTCTATCTCATGTACTCAGGTGAATATCTTGTCTTCAGCTTCGATCACTCTACTGTCTGAAACTGGGTCACTGCTTAATTCTCTTGTGGATCCAAGCTTTACACCCAATTTTTTCTAATCATAAATAAATGTTCCAATGAATGGATCTGGAACATGCACCATCAATAATGCTTGTCGTGGTGATTCCTGTAGCAACCATACTATGAACGCTACCCTTAATTTAAATATAGTGATAGCGATAGTGATGAAATTTGAGTTTCCCTTACCTTACCTTCCTTGCTGGTCAATCTACCTCTGGTACCATCCACCTTACCAGTCGAAAGGCAGATTCATATATCTTGAACCTAACTTCGTTTTGGGTACATTTGATGGTTCATAGGTTCTGCTTTATAATGGACATCGATTTCGATTCCTCCAAGCGCCAGCTACAGCGAGCTCTCCAAGTACTATCTCCGGTTGCATCCTTGATCAGCCGATAACATGATTCTTCTATTGGAATCGCATCAACAGGGAAAATTAAGTAGAGGAAAAGAAACAGAGTATATATATTACAGAGTTTGACTAATAGGGAATTCCTTATCATATGCATTATTCGATAAGATGACCAGTTGATCAGTCGATAACACATTCTTTTATTGGAATCGCACCAAACAGGGTACATTAATTAGAGGAAAGGATCCAGAGTATACATGCACATGCAAACAATGGAATTTTTAATTAGAACTTGGGCTCAATGGCCTTCTCATGTTACTTTCATATGTAATCGACCTTGCAACCACTTACACAAACAACAATATCCAAAACAAACAAATACAACACATCAATATTTTCAGTGGATTTCAACATAAAAGGTAGTGGCTCAACGACCTTTCTATTAATTTATAATCTATTTACAAATAGTGGGAGGCTTCCGCATCGATTTAAAAATTCACAACCCACCTACCCTAAGCCTCACGAAGGGTCTACATTCATCAAGACATTACAGTTTGGAAATTGACTGGAGGGTCAGGCTCTCTGTCATCTTTTTACTTCGGCGCTCTTGGCTATCTCTTTTCCTCTACGACTCTCCTCTTTTCCTCTACTTTTTCCTTCTTCCTCTTCTATATCTGTCGCTTTCTTATGCAACGTTCTTCGCTTTTTCTTTTTCTCCTAATCCTTTTACTTAGGCGCTCTTGGCTATCTCTTTTCCTCTACGACTCTCCTCTCTTCCTCTACGTTTTCCTTCTTCCTTTTTTTTTTAATCTCTGTCACTTTCTTATATGCAACGTTCTTGGCTTTTTCTTTTTCTCCTACTCCTTTACTCCTTTGCTTTCTCTTGAGCTTTTTCTCTTCTTCTTCTCCTTTCTGCTCATGTCTAAGCCTTCGCTTTCGAACCCCAACTGCTCATGTCTAAGCTTTCGAGCCCCAACCAGGATTTTTTTGCTCTCCTTTTCCGTACCATATTCCCCCCTCTTCTTCTTGATTCCTCCCAACGTTTTGATGTCCACATTGTTAATAAATCATGGACACCAAGATTGAAATGAAACGAAAAAAAACAAACAAGTAATTTTATTAATTGGCAGACTCTATAGTGCAACGATTACATTGATAGCAACACTTATTTATTTCATTTCATTACATTGGAGAACAATATGCATAACTAATCTCATCGTAATCGTTTGACCTTAACAATATTTAAACTAGTATTTAATTAATTGAAGTGTTAATCTTCAACACACCCTCTTAAAGCTACAATTAAAATACTTGATTGACAATAACAACATATTCATTTCAAGCAGATTTTTTTTTCTACATATTCGAATTCTTGCAGGTACTCCATCATGTTGTCTCATCACCCTTGTAAAGGTATAAGAGTTGGATTCTCGAGTTCTTAGGATTTATAATCCTCCCTTGTCCGAACTGTCTATTAGATTATATTAGCCTAACTTAGGGGTATTTTATTAATTATTGGATCCACTAGTACCATTGGGTCCAATTTGCCTAATGAATCCACATGTACCAGTAACTAGAGTGTGGGGAACACCAATAGAGGCTAACTGAGACTAACTGCACTTGCATGCATCAGTTTAGGCGCCTCCTAGACCAATCCCCACATTTTAGGAGCCACTGGGAGTGCCGGCACTGACCTTCTTTAGTTGTTGGGAGTTGGTAACTAGTTAAGCTTAGTTACTCTTCAGTTAGTTCTCCTCTAGTTCAATTAGTGCTAGTTATGCATGGCTACATGTGGGAAGGAGCTAGTTCTCACCTACTTCTCACCTACCACTACAACTAGACTAGTTTAACCGATTATAATTGATGGATTGAGCGAATTAGACATCTGTAGTTAACCTCTTGGACTCCGATAGTGATTTAGACATATTTAGCTAGCCATGTAGTCAGATACAGTTCAGTTGGTGGTTTCGAATTCATCCCTAATGATTCGAATTCCTCCTTGTGTAACACTATTGTAACACCAAATTCTTTAATGAAGATAATATTGTAATTCTCTAAGCAATGCTTGTCTATTTCCTGTGAGATTTGATTTGTTCAGTTTGTATAATTCATTCCTCTTTACTGCATAATAATCAAGAATCTGATTGCACTCATTGCTTGATGATATAAATGGCACAACAATTCTAACATGGTATCAGAGCCATCTCAAGCAAGATTCAAGTCTATCTACTCTACATTGAAACCAGAAGCAATTGGGTTTCCACAGAAGTCCCGCAAAGAGTGCCATGCTTCCTATGAATTTATTCAGAGTGGTGGTGCAGGCATGATGGACCCTGAAAAAGTGTTCATGTCGAGAGGGAAGGCTTTATTCTAACATAGTTCGAACGATTTTGGTTATGCAGTGAAATTTCTACAGGTGCTACGTAGCTTGTGTGAAGATATTGTCTGTTTCAGCAGGAGAATTATGGATTCTCAACCCTTCACACCTAGGATCCTAACACCCTTCAATTATGTTGATTGGAGGGTAGCTATGCAATTGTCCTTGCGCAACAAGGGCTACTTTGGGATAATACTTGGAAGGGAGGTTGAGCCCTATCATCCAGCTGAGAAAAACAAGTTTCTCAACTGCTTATATGAAGCTTTCGGTTATCTATGTACTTACATATCCATAGATCTCCTCTTTCACCTTGAAGGTTTGAGGACTCCCAGGGAAGCTTGGGAGAATCTTGAAGTCTTGCTTGGAAAGTAAGATGAGCTTCGGGAACACATTATGGAGAACAAGGTGATAGCCTTACATCCCAGCAGTTTCGAGACCATACATCAATTCTTAACTAAATTCAAGTTTCTTGCAGTTCAATGTAGACAATGCGGAATAGAAAGAAAGGATGAGCAGCACGTGCTTTGCATACTCAACAAACTAGGCTATGACTATTATGTATTTGTCTCAATCTTCCATTCTGGAAGAGCTTCCATTCCCAATTGGAAGATGCCCTCACTTGATTCCTTTGTTGAGTCCTTAATACAAGAGCAAGAGAAGTTGGTCCACATGGGAGTCATCCAGACTTCCAAAGATCAAGCTCTCCTAGTGACAAACTCTACCAAATCGCAAGCTAAAGGGAGACCTAAGGGGAAGGATCCTAAAGCATCTGATTCAAATCCTAAAGAGAGTCAGAGGACGTCTGAAGGAGCTTTGAGCTCCAAGAAGAAGAAAATTATTGAAAAAAAAAAGTGTCCCTATTGTATGAGGGGTTTTCATCCAGAAGACTCATACATGAAGAAGACCCTCGACCAATTGAAATCTCTATTTGTATAGAACAATATTAACCTTCCACAAGGTCCATAGATGTCTGATGATGAAGAGCAAACTGAAGAACATGAGAGATGCCATGCCTTGCATGCAAACCTCACTCCGTCGAAGGATTATTTCATAGATTCTGGACCATCCAACCACCATTAGAGGAAATTTGAGGTCTAAAATGGGCCTTCTAAGGAAAATAATAAAATAATAAAATAATATTTATTAATTTTGGAGGAAGAAAGAAAAAACCATTTTTTGTTTGTATTTTCAACATATATCCTTGTGTTTTTACTCAAATTTCAAGTGGGAGAGCTCTTTGGATGCGAAATTTAATTCTACATCCAATGAGTACCCATGCTACATACTGTTGACGGACCCTGGTACCCCCCAAAAAAGAAATACTTGAAAAAACGTGATGATGGCGTCATCATCATGTTTTTTGGGTATTTCTTGTTTTTCGGGTAGAGGGGTCCGTCAAAAGTTTGCAGTGTGGGTACTCGTTGGATGGGGAATTAAATTCCGCATCGAACGAGCCCTCCCACTTGAAATTTGAGTTAAAACACATAGATCTATGTTGAAAATATGAACAAAAAATGTAGTTTTTTTAATGAGAAATATGTCAAGTCAACCATTATGGTTGACTCATTTTCTTGAAATTCTATTGGTTCTTGAATTTCAACCCACAAGAATTTATTGTTGGTTTTTTTTCTTATAAGGCCCATTTTAGACCCCAAATTTCCTCTAATGATGGTTTCCTCAAGGGAATCCTTCATCGGTTTCCCTCTATCGGGAGGACCTAAGAGTCAAATGGGAGATGACTCTAAAATACCAGCTATTGAGAGAGATTCAGACAAAATACAGCATAATGAGTTCATGCCCTCTCCTACAACAAAGCAAGTTGTTGAAGATGAAGAAGAAACAAAGTTTTCCACACAGTCAATTTGAATTAAAGAAAGTCTCCTTGGGGTGACTCCTTCTCCTACTGCTATGGAAGTGTAAGAGATCTCTGATATCTCATCTTCGCACATGGATGATCCAGAAGAAGACATTTGAATATCTTTTTTTGAAGAAAAACTCTCCTTCCATTCTTTGCAAAAATTCTCCAGTGATTCTTCTATTTTGAATTTTGTGCATAGTTTACCGGCGACCGTTTCGGAAAATGAAGAGGAAATTGATTTCTCTATCTCTAATGACGTTGCTGGTGTGCAGATAATTAATAACATGGATGTTTTAGAAATAATATCAGATTGTAGGAGTGATCCATTCACTCTCATTGATCTAGAGCTTCCAATAAATTCCTACATGATTGCATGCACCAATTTTCAGAATTTTGAAAAAGGAGAAAATTGTGCATGTACCATCTCGGTGGAGCACATTCTTGGATCTAATATGAACCTATTTGAATATGATATGATCTAACATTATTTGGTTTAGGTTTTAAGTTTCAATAGCTTTCAGTAATGCTTGAAGCTGCTCTCATCAATTTTGGTGTGAAAAATCAAGTACCGCAAGTCTCCTTCAAAATTGTTGCTAGAGATTTGATATCATTCCTCACTCTTGGATCTGATATGAACCTATTTGGATATGATTTATTTGTATCTGATCTGATATTATTTGATTCATTTTTTAAATTTCAAGAGCTTTCAGTAATGTTTGTAGTTGCTCTCATCAATTTTGGTGTGACAAATCAAGTACCACAAGTCTCCTTCAAACTTGTTGCTGGGGATTTGATGTTAGTTTCCTCTTATGAGTTTGCTGATATTATATTTTGTGAATCATTGATTATTTCTGAAGCTAGACCAGATTATGGAGCTCAAACATTCACTCTTCACAGTCCCAGGGATTCTCTACCTATCTATTTGATCACATGCTCATCTCCTCATAGAACTAGAAAGACGGAGACATTCTGCATTTGCCTGGAGACTTGCTCCTAACACTTGGGTCTGATTTTAACTCACATCTGTTGCCACATTTCACACACCTGGGTTACGTGGCAGAAATCTTCAAGCCACTCGGGGTGTCCTTGGGGGAAAGTATCGAGTCAAGGCTGTCACCTTGTTCTTGACTCCTCCGTTTAGGCTTAGTGGGGTAGACCTTATTAAGTTACCAAGGCAAAAATATTTAGTATGATGATGGTATTAAAGAGTAAGTTTTTAGGAGTTCCGATTTAACAATTGTAAGCAACAACTAACATGATGAGATAGTCACAAATAAGCACAAAAATGACACCCAATATAGATTGAAAGAAGTAAACAGTTGACCAATGCCTTGAAAATGGAGTCAAAAAACAATTAAGAGTGCTTGCAAGTGCTGGAATGAATGTTGTGCAATTGTATCTTGGTTGATTTTAAATTAATGTAAGAAGATGAGTAATTTAACTTAGGCGAGGGGACTCCAGATATACCCAGGGGGTACTTGAAGTATGTCCAAAACTAAACCATCACGGCTACCCGCAAGGAATATGTGGGCTGAATGGAGTCTTTGAGGCTGTTGTTCATAATGCAACCGAAGGTGTAATAGAGATCGGCGCCTCGAGGTCACTTTTCAGGAGTTCCCGCTTCCTTTGGGTATTTTGCCATCGTAATGGTTTGATCGAGGCGTTGGATTTTCGCTTGATGGTTTGTCAATTTGGGGAGAGTGAATCCTAATTATTCTAGTCACTCAAGTGCTTTTGATGTAGCTTGAATGATTGAACGAACCGCAGCCAAGTACATAGCATACACACTAGAGTCTTTGTTATTTTTAGTAAATTTTAAAAGAGGTGTTCTTGTTAAAAAGAAAACCCTCCAGAAACCTCTTTCGGTCCAAGTGGACCTCAATCGGGGAATCAAGGAGGGGTTTATTTTATTATGATTACTAAAACAAATGATGATAGAAGATGAAGCATAAACAAATAAGCAAACCATAATTTTCTAATTAGACTACCACGACCCTTTCTTCCCCTTTCGGCTCAAAAGGAGGCTCGTGGGGTAAGTATTAAAATTACATTGAAACCACCAGATATGGAATATGGAAATGATTATAAGTAAAATTATACTACCCTGCAGATTATAACTACACTAGATTGAAAAAAGATGAACAAAAAGTAAAAAATGACATAGACGCAAATCCCCCCAGGGGGGATGGTGAACAGGCCCGAAAGAGCCTATTCAAAGAGGTTCTTCTTTTATTAACAACAATTAAAATATCAGAAAAATGTAAATGATCTACTTGGCCCTTATACGGAATGAGACCCAAGGTTTACAAATTGCGAAATTTTGAAATTTTTGGAAGACGAAGACCCCCTCGGGGGTTTCGAATGGTCCAAAAATGCTTTCTGGACAGCGCCTCCTCCTCTTTTCTGTTACAACTGCTAAAAATCAGCAAGCTTATCACAGTTAAATATACCCAATAGTACTTTGAAAGTACTTTTGGATGAACAAACTTTTTACCCAAAAAATCTAAGTTAAAACTAGTTTTGAAAGAAGCAGAAAAAGAACCAAGGAAAGAAAGCTTTCCTTGGGATATTGGCCTGCTTTGGGGGTAGCCAATATGAAGCACTTAAATTTCTGAATATAACTTTTTACATTCTAAGGAAACAACCATGCATTCAACAAGCTTTAGATCTACTTTCATAGCCTTGAAAAATGACAATTTTCCCTAAAACTAGATCTAGAATGCTTGTAAATTTTATTTTAGGAATGAGATCTAGTTTATGAGCTTTAAGGTAGCAATATCTATGTAAAATAAACTTTGAAATTTATAGATCTAAACAATTTTAAATCTGCAAACAAGTAACTGGACTGATTTTAGAAAAATTTGAAGGAGGAAGAGGAAAAGAAGAGCATTTGTTGCTAGAAGCCTTGAAGATCAACCGTGGAGCTTTCTGGTGGAATGTCGAGGGACTATGCCTTTGAATGGTTTTGGAAAGGGTGAAGAAGCAAACTAGATCAACATCCTCTCCAAGCTAGGAACCTACAACTGAATCCAAAGACTTGCCAAAATACTTGTGAGATCCGATTAATACATACATAGAGATTTCATAATAACATGCATATAAACTTATAAAACATGTTGAATCTATATCTCTAAACATGCATCAAAAAGCAAAGAGATGGCCAGTAAAATTATTAACAAACTCCTTTACTATCAAGATTATAATAAACTTATTATCAATCTTAGCAATGAATCCACAAACAATCATCAAATTATGAACATAGATACAGGTTGCCTCAGTAAAACATGGCAATGCTCATCCACACATACAATGACATGACACCATCTTGCCTCCAAAGCTTCACTTTATTCCAATAGCAAAATATATTACACATTATTACAACAGCAATAGCTCCTCAATCCAACTCTAACTAACTCGGAAAGGAGGCAGCCATTTTTTCTTTATACACAAAATTGAAACCCCAACCCAGAGGGGGCACAAATCCCAAGGAGATAGACCACTACAGCTGAAGGAGAGTCCATCAATGCCTGATCTGAAGATGAACTGAGCTTCTACTGAGTCTAAATGTCAATCGAAGAGCTGATTTGACTGACAACTCAACCTGTTGAGTGAAGCATCCACCAAAAACTCATCCAGGTGAGCCCACACGTGTGGAGGAGAGAGGGAGGGCGAAATTTCCCATAAAAGAAGCTGAAGTTCAACTCTGGATCCACCCAAATCACCTCCTTCAGTGAAGGATTTGTCAGATCCGGCCAATCTGGTGCAGATCTGACTGATTTCAATCAAATCGGCTGAGAATCCACTGATCTAAGATTTTGGATTTGCTCCATTATTCATCAATTTATTAATTAAAATAATCAATGATTGATTTTTTGGGGCTTTCTGACCTGAGTGATGAAAAATCACTTAAAACTAGAAAATAGTGGGTCTACAGGTTTACTGGGTGCTCTTAGCTTGAAAATGAGCACCTACATGACTGAAACGGACTTCCGAGCCCACTTTTATTACAAAACCAATTTTTCCAATTAAACTATTAAAAATAGCCTAAGTTTTGGAAAAAATAAATTTTAATAAAAAACACTGAAAAAATTAAAAAAAAAGAAAAAACCTAAGGGGACTTAGACATGTTCATATGACTCGACCATGATGCCTAGTATGTTTATACATTGACACATAGACTCTAATAACCTCAATAGGCCTAAATGCCAAACCAACCACCCCAACTTTGGAGGTATCAAGAGTGAAAAACTCAGAAATTATGAGTCGTTTATTCAACAACCAATAATAACCAAGGGAAAAAACACCTTGGGCTGATTGGATTGACAAATAAATTCTAAGAGACCAAGTCTTTTACAGACACTATCATGCTAGAACATTTATTACAATTCCCCCATGGGGTATGAACATGTGATGTGGTACAACAAAGTTTCCGAGAAGCAAGATTGAAGGTCTTCTGAAGTCCGAACAAGCTATCCTTGTCCGGTTCACCAGGCTCACTTGATAAAAAAGCCACTAAGTACAACTTAGGTGGTAACATTCTGGCTCCAATTGTGGGATGTGTGCTCGATATGGTCTTTAACTCAAGGAGAGGATACGAGAACACCAGAATCTCTGGTTTATATACCCTATAAAAAATTCTCAACTTGACAAGAAAACCTCAGTAGCACAAGCTTTACATAAAACCAAATGAACCATTAAGCTGATTTATTTAAACAAAAAAATGTAACTAACTAATGAAAAAAATGTTTTATTATAGCTAAGTACAAAACAAAAATGCGGAAAGTAAATGCTCTTTTTCAAGGAGCTTATTTTCCTACTCTAAGCATGATATAAAAAGGGTTAAGTGTAATGAGAAATCCAATGTAACCACCTAAGCATTTTATTAACATAAAAAAAAATTTCCTTGTCTTTGGTTACCAACCAAAGTAAGGATACTTTATTCAGAAAATGCAAACTTGCGTGATGATCCGGAAGGGGTGGGATGGATGGGAAATCATAGGCATGAATAATGTCATCGAATTCCTCCCAAACTGGTAAGTGCTTGCATAGGCTGCTTCTATCCATGACTGGATAGGGTTGATGTACAAATCGAAATGACGAGGCAGATTGACTACACCATCATACTGATCATCAAGGCTTACTGGATGATAATTCACTGTATAAGCCCCAAGCGGCTCCAAATCATGAGGAAACTCTATATGTGAAGATGATACTTGAGACTGATAGTCTACTAACTGCATCACATCTGTCTTTTCACAACACTGCTTCTCCATGTATTAATTATTGATACCTTTGTGCGGCTCTGCATGATATGACTCTAAATGATCATATAAGAGTTTTGAATGCCGCTTTTCCATACTAGGATTTTCACAGGTCTCCAGATCC
>LPNX010185844.1:11015-31156 GCA_001517045.1 Pseudotsuga menziesii | reverse complement strand
CTAAATTAGTGACCAGTAAATGAGATTAATGACCAAAATTCGCAAATAAAATGACCAATAATTGAGATATATGCGGCCAAACAATGAGATATAAATGACCAAAAAAATGACCAAAATTCCCATATCAATGACCAAAAATCCGTTTTGGTGGCTAATTTATGGTCTTTTATTACGTGACCAAATTTGGTCATATTCTAGCTTGTCACGTGGTCATTAATTTGGTCACAAATGTGGTCATATATTTGGTCATTGATTCAAATATATGACCAAATTAATGACCAACCGACAAGCTATAAATGACCAAAATAAAAATGACCAATTTTGGTCATGTAATAAAAGACCGCAAATTAGCCACCAGCGATCGCCAAACCAAAAGTGGTCATTGATATGCAGATTTTGGTCACTAATCTCTCATTTTCCACTAGTGATACTTCCCTCTATGGAAGTATAATAGATTGGACTTCCACAAATTTCTAAATAGACACTCCCTTTGCTGGATATAGCATCGATAGGATTCTTAATAAGATATCCACAAAAATTCCAATAGTCATCATCACCATCTATGTCAGATGTGATGGATTCCCCATTGCTGATATCAAGTTCTCTTTTTCTTCATTACGGATACTGATATATGGCTCAAACTGATCATATGGATAAAATGCATGCTCCTTTTTCATATCAAAGTTTCCCAAGGCCACATGGTCCATGCTCTCTCCTTTAGATATGCCATAGACAAAAAAATCAACAAAACCATCAAAAGTTTCTGGTTCATTATTTTCCTCTTTATTCATGTCATAGACTGGATTTTCCATGAATGTCCAGGACTCCTCATCAACATCTTTGTCAGAGATAAGGGATTCTTCATCACTTGTATCATGCTCCAAGTTATACTTGTCCTCATTTTCATACTCATCTTCTTCAGAGAAAAGGTCACAAGGCAGTAAACCTTCCATACTAGCATCTTTATATGGAGAACACGTAGGAGTCCCATCATGCACATTACAATTTTCATCATAAGTTTCACTATAAGATTATGTAATGGTTTCATCCTTAGGTTTGTACTGTTTAGCTGGTGAGAAAGGGCAGGCCTAGCCTACCATGTATATATGATCAGGCTCGCTTGAAGTTGTTTCCTGACTACTGACCTCGGGAATCCCATGTTCCATGACTTTATTTGCAACATAACAAGTGCTTTCTTGGTGGAATTGTTCACAGGGTCTACACCATGGAATTACTTCTTCTACCATGTTAGCTGAGTCTAACCAGTTTGGAATCCTAGAGTCTTGCTGAGGAAATTTCTTTTGATACATTTGATTCTGTTTAGGCTGAAAGTTCCTAGGTCCATTATTTCTTTCCATTGTGATTATTCTATTGTGCATATGATTCAGTTGTGCGGATTGATTTGCCATAATTTGGTTTTGACTAGTAACCAAGTCTTTTATCATGTCTGTTACCTTTTCCATGGGATCTTTAGAGGCTCCCTTTTCTTCTGATTCAACGGATTTTCCCTTTTCTTTGTTGTCTGAAGTGTTTCCCCTAGTGTAACCTGGAATGTTGGATTTGCTTGAAGACTGCATATTCTTTTCTATTTTCTCGGCCGATTCCTGAGCAATTTTTAGATCTGTTGGCTCTTTGTCTCTTAACTGGTACCTCAAATCACCAGTGAAATATTTGATGTAAGATATGAGGATGGAGGTATCCTTTGGCTTGATTTCTTTAGGGAGGTCCGCAACCACATGCCTGAACTTAGTGTTAAATTCATCCATTGTTTCATTCTCCATCTTCTTAATGTTATGAAGGGCAGTAAGCAGATGTATTGGTTCTTTCTTTTCTCCCCATTTATTCTTAAAACCCTCTAGGAATTCACTAAGAGTTTTATATGAATCATCATCTAGGTCGAGGTACCATTCTTCAACATCATCTTCTAAGGATAAAGCAAAGAGCTTCATTTTGACATCGTCATGGTCATGGGCAGCATCATTGCAATAACTGACCAGGTGCTTTTCAAACTTTTGAAGCTGAGACTTGGCAGTGATGGCATTATTGCCCTGAAATATGGGGAGCTTCTTGATAGCATCTTTTAGAATGGCATGGGGAGCACCTACTATCTGAGAAAAGTCAAGGGGTTTGAATAATTCCGTCATTTCTTGAGATTGGTGAACATGACTCTCTACAAATATGTGATGGATATCTAAGAGGGATTGGTCTCCTAAATTTTCAAGGTTTCTACAAGAATTCTGCCTATTCAATCTTTCCCTAATAAACCTTTCGGGATCAAGGAGAGGATTGAATAATTGATGGCAGTTTCTTCAGGTAGAAATTATTGGAGGGTGTTATGTAGTGGAGTCACCAAATGGATCGAGTTTTAATTTTTATGTTTTTTAAAGACAAGATCAATCAATTTTTTTTATCTTTTTAGTTGTTTAGAAAAAAGTTAAGCTAAGTCATACCCGAGAATAAAAAGATTTATCCCTAGCAACGACACCAAAAAGTGTTGCCTCCTTTCACACAACTGGATTACGTGGCAGAAATCTTCAAGCCACTCGGTGTGTCCTTGGGGGCAAGTCTTGAGTTAAGGCTGTCACCTTGTTCTTGAATCCTTCGTTTAGGCTTAACTCCTAATGAAGCCAAGGGGGGTAGACCCTATTAAGTTACTAAGACAAAATTATTTAGTATGATGATGGTATTAAAGAGTAAGTTTTTTAGGAGTTTCGATTTAACAATTGTAAACAACAAATAACATGATGAGATAATCACAAGTAAGCATGAAAAAGACACCCAATCACATATAGATTGAAAGAAATAAACAGTTGACCAGTGCCTTGAAAATGGAGTCAAAAAACAATTAAGAGTGCTTGCAAGTGCTGGAATGAATGTTGTGAAATTGTATCTTGGTTGATTTTAAATTAATGTAAGAAGATGAGTAATTTAACTTCGGCGAGGGGACTCCAGATATACCCAGGGGGTACTTGAAGTATGTCCAAAAATAAACTGTCATGGCTAACTGCAAGGAATATGTGGGCTGAATGGAGTCTCTGAGGCTGTTGTTCATAATGCACCCAAAGGTGTAACAGAGATCGGCACCTCGAGGTCACTTTTTAGGATTTCCCGCTTCCTTTGAGAATTTTACCACCGTAATGGTTTAATCGAGGCGTTGGATATTCGCCTGATGATTTGTCAATTTGGGGAGAGTGAATCCTAATTATTATAGTCACTCAATTTCTTTTCATGCAGCTTGACTGATCGGACGAACCGCAGCCAATTACAGAGCCAATTGATATCATATGTATATGTTACTGGATTCCTTAGTCACTAGTATGGATGTGTAGATAATTTTCTGATAGCTTTGATGTTCTTGTTTGTTTGACATGTTTGCAGGTACACAGGTTCATCATCAAAGCATTATTCCAAGTTTTTACAACATTCAAGGAAGGTCTTCATCCTTTGTCGTTCACTCATTTGTTCTGGATCTGAACCATTCATACCAGAGGAACAAATTCTATCCATAGAAGGTGCAATATTCCTAACTACAATCCATTCACTCTCACTGATCTAGAGCTTCCAGTAAATTTCTACATGATCGTATGCACCAATTTTCAGAATTTTAAAAAGGAGAAAATTGTGCATCTACCATCTCGGTGGAGCACACTCTTGGATATGATATGAGCCTATTTGAATCTGATATGATCTTACTTGGATCTTATCTGACGTTATTTGGTTCAGGTTTTTAGTTTCAGGAGCTTTCAGTAATGCTTGAAGTTGCTCTCATCAAATTTGGTGTGAAAAATCAAGTATTGCATGTCTCCTTCAAAATTGTTGCTGGGGATTTGATATGATTCCTCACTCTTGGATATGATATGAACCTATTTGGATCTGATCTGATATTATTTGATTTAGTTTTTAAATTTCAAGAGCTTTCAGTAATGCTTGTAGCTACTCTCATCAATTTTGGTGTGATAAATCAAGTACCGCAAGTCTCCTTCAAACTTGTTGTTGGGGATTTGATATTAGTTTCCTCTTATGAGTTTGCTGATGTTATATTTTGTGAATCATTGATTATTTATGAAGATATATCATATTATTGAGCTCAATTATTCTCTCTCCACAGTCCCAGGACTTCTCTACCTATCTATTTGATCACATGCTCATCTTCTCACAGAACTAGTAAAGATGGAGACATTCTGCATTTTCCTGGACACCTGCTCCTAACACTTGGGGATGATTTTACCTCACATGGTTTGATGTTAAAGGCTACAATATATCAGTTTTTTGGGTGTTCCTCACATGATTCAAATTCTCAAGTACCTTTTCTCTCTCATTAGTTGATTTCAGTTGCTCTACATGGGTTCAGTTTTCATCTAGAAGCTATCTATATTTCTGATTCAGTTGAGCATATTCTTCTTCTTCCAAAGAGGAAGATTCCTCCAGAAATAATCGTTCAGTTTGGATTCATAGGTTAACATGCACATATTTAGGATGATACATCACATAATAACCATAACACTGCTTTGTTGATGCATAGTGCTGCAAATTGCAGCAAAATATTTTGCAAGTTTTTAACTTGTATTTCCTGATTCCTGCTTATCTTGAGGGGGGGGCTCTTCCCTATTTCCTCAGTTTATTAAGAATCATTTTTTTATCTTTTAGATTTTATATGGGTGAATTTTGGCCTTGTTTCCAGGGCCCACAGTTGTCCAAGTTAAGATTCAGGGGGGTGTTAGCTGGATTTATAATCCTCCCTTGTTCGAACTATCTATTAGAATATATTAGCCTAACTTAGGAGTCTTTTATTAATTATTGGGTCCACTAGTACCATTGGGTCCACTTGGAATAATGGGGACACATGTACCAATCACTAGAGTGTGGGGAACACTGATAAAGTCTAACTGAGTCTAACTACACTTGCATGCATTAGTTTAGGTTCCTCCTAGACCAATCCCTACATTTTAGGAGCCACTGGGAGTGTCAGTACCAACCTTCTTCAGTTTCCAAGAGTTGGTAACTAGTTATATTAGTTACTCTTCAGTTAGTTCTTGTCCAATTCAGTTAGCACTAGTTATGCATGGCTGCATGTGAGAAGGCACTAGTTCTCACCTACTTCTCACCTACCATTGCAGTTAGACTGGTTTAACTGATGGATTGACTGAATTAGACACTTGGAGTTAACCTCTTGGACACTGATAGTGATTTAGAAATATTTAGTTATCCATGCAGATAGATATATTTAGAGTCACTTGGTGGATTTGAATTCATCCCTAATGATTCAAATTCCTCCTTATGTAACACTATTGTAACATCGGATTCTTAAATGAAGATACTATTGTAATTCTATGAGCAATACTTGTATGTTTCCTATGAGATTTGATTTGTTCAGTTTGTATAATTCTTTCCTCTTCAATGCATAATAATTAAGAATATGATTGCACTCATTGCTTAATGATCTAAATGGAACAACAATTCTAACATGGTATTAGATCCATCTCAAGCAATCTTCAAGTCTGTCTACTCTCCATTGAACACCAGAAGCAGCTGGGTTTCCACGGAAGTACCACAAAGAGTGAATTTCTTCCTCTAAATTTATTCAGAGTGGCAGTGCAGGCATGATAGTCCCTGAGAAAGTGTTCATGTCAAGAGGGAAGGATTGATTCTAACATATTTTGAATGAATTTTATTTTGCAGCGAAATTTCTACATGTGCTACGTAGCTTGTGTGAAGATATTGTCTGTTTCAGTGGGGTACTTATGGATTCTCGACCCTCCATGCCTTGGATCCTAACGCCCTTCAATTATGTTGGTTGGAGGGTAGATATGTAGTTGTACTTGTGCAATAAGGGCTACTTCAGGATAATACTTGGAAGAGAGGTTGAGCCCCATCATCCAACTGAGAAAATCAAGTTTTTGAACCGCTTAGATGAGACTTTTGGTTATCTATGTACTCACATATCCAGAGATATCCTCTTTCACCTTGAAGGTTTGAGGAATCCCATGGAAGCTTGGGAGAAGCTTGAAGTCTTGTTTGGTAAGAAAGATGAGCTTCAAGGACACATTCTAGAGAACAATTTGATAGCCTTACATCCCAACAATTTTGAGACCATACAACAATTCTTTACTAAATTCAAATTTCTTTCACTTCAATGCAGACAGTGCATAATAGAAAGGAAGGATGAGCAACATGTACTCTCCATACTAAAAAAACTAGGCTCTGAGTATTTTGTTTTTGTCTCAATCTTCCATTCCCAATTGAAGATGCCCTCACTTGATTCCTTTTTCGAGTCCTCAATACAGGAGCAAGAGAAGTTGGTCCAGATGGGAGTCATCTAGAATTCCAAAGAGTCCTTAACACAGGAGCAAGACAAGTTGGCCTAGATGGGAGTCATCCAGAATTCCAAAGATCAATCTATCCTAGTGACAGACTCTAACTAAGCACAATATAATGGGATACCTAAGGGAATGGAGCCTAAAGCATATGATTCAAAAAGAGAATCAGAAGACATCCAAAGGAGCTTCGGGCTCCAAGAAGAAGAAAAGGTTTGAAAAGTAAAAGTGTCACTATTGTATGAGGGGTTTTAATTCAAAATAATCCTGCATGAAGAATACCCTCAACCAGTTGAAAGCTCTATTTGTACAAAACAATATTTCCCTTACACAAGGTGCATATATGTCTGATGATGAAGAGAATACTGAAGAACATGAGAGATGCCGTGCCTTTCATGCAAACGTCACTCCGTCGAAGGATTATTTGATATATTTTGGAGCATCCAACCACATGGTTTCCTCTAGGGAATCCTTCATTAGTTTCCTACCATTAGGAGGACCTAGCAGTCATATGGGACATAAATCTAAAATCCCAGTTGTTGAGAGAGGTTCAGATAAAATCCATCATAATGAGTTCATTTCCTCTCCTAGAACAAAGCAAATTGTTTAAGATGAAGAAGAAGAAGAATTTTCCACACAATCAATTTGAATTGAAGAAAGTCTCCTTGGAGTGAATGCTTCTCCTGCTGCTCCTAAAGTGTATGAGATATCCGATATCTCATCTCCTCGCATGGATGATCCAGAAGAATACATTCGAATCTTTGTTTTTGAATAAAATATCTCCTTCCATTCTTTGCAAAAATTCTCCACTGATTTTTCTATTTTAAATTATGTGCATAGTTTACCGGTGATTGTTTCAGAAAATGAAGAGAAATTTGATTTCTCTATATCTAATGCTGTTTCTGGTGTGTATATAGGTAATACCATGGATATTTTGAAAACAATATCAGATTGTAGGAGTGATCCATTCACTCTCACTAATCTAGAGCTTCCAGTAAATTCCTACATGATTGCATGCACCAATTTTCAGAATTTTAAAAAGGAGAAAATTTTGCATCTACCATCTCAGTGGAGCACACTCTTGAATCTAATATGAGCCTATTTGAATCTGATATGATCTTACTTGGATCTTATCTAACATTATTTGGTTTATTTTTTAAGTTTCAGGAGCTTTCAGTAATGCTTGAAGCTGCTCATATCAAATTTGGTGTGAAAAATCAAGTACCACATGTCTCCTTCAAAATTGTTGCTGGGGATTTGATATCATTCCTCACTCTTGGATAAGATATGAACCTATTTGGATATGATATGATGTTATTTGGTTCAATTTTTAAATTTCAATAGCCTTCATTAATGCTTGTAGCTTCTCTCATCAATTTTGGTGTGACAAATCAAGTACCGCAAGTCTCCTTCAAACTTGTTGTTGGGGATTTGATGTTAGTTTACTCTTATGAGTTTGCTGATATTATATTTTGTGAATTATTGATTATTTATGAAGCTATATAATAATATGGAGCTCAATAATTCTCTCTCCACAGTCATAGGACTTCTCTACCTATCTATTTGATTACATGCTCATCTCCTCATAGAACTAGTAAAGATGGAGACATTCTGCATTTTCCTAGACACTTGCTCCTAACACATGTGGCTGATTTTACCTCACATGGTTTGATGTTCAAGGCTACAATATATCTATTTTTTGGGTGTTCCTCACATGGTTCAAATTCTTAGGAACCTTTTCTCTCTCATTAGTTGATTTCAGTTGCTCTACATGGGTCTAACTTTCATCTAGAAGCTATCTATATTTTTTATTTAGTTGAGCATATTCTTCTTCTTCAAAAGAGGAATATTCCTCCAGACATAATCATTCAGTTTAGATTCATAGGTTCACATGCACATATCCAGGATGTTGCGGCACATAAGAACCATAACACTACTTTGCTGATGCATAGTGCTGCAAATTGCAGCAAAAGATTTTGCAAGTTTTTAACTTGTATCTCCTGATTCCTGCTTATCTTGAGGTGGGGGGTTTCCCCTATTTCCTTGGTTTATTAAGCATCATTTTTTATCTTTTATATTGTATATGGCTGACTTTTGGCCTTGTTTCCAAATCCCATAGTTTTCCAAGTTAAGATTCAGGGGGGTGTTAGCTGGATTTATAATCCTCCCTTGTTCGAACAGTCTATTAGAATATACTAGCCTAACTTAGGAGTATTTTATTAATTATTGGGTCCACTAGTACCATTGGGTCCACTTGGAATAATGGGGATACATGTACTAGTCACTAGAGTGTGGGGAACACCAATAAAGGCTAATTGAGTATGACTGCACTTGCATGCATCAGTTTAGGTTCCTCCTAGACCAATCCCTACATTTTAGGAGCCACTGGGAGTGTCGGCACCAACCTTATTTAGTTGCCAGGAGTTGGTAACTAGTTAAGATTAGTTACTCGTTAGTTACTTTCAGTTAGTTCTTGTCCAGTTGAGTTAGCGCTAGTTATGCATGGCTTCATGTGGGAAGGCACTAGTTCTCACCTACTTCTCACCTACCACTGCAGTTAGATTGGTTTAACTAATTATAACTGATGGATTGACTGAATTAGACTTTCTTGGACTCTGATAGTGATTCATTTAGTTATCCATGCAGATAGATACATTTAGAGTCACTTGGGGGATTCGAATTCATCCCTAATGATTCGAATTCGTCCTTATGTAACACTATTGTAACATTGGATTCTTTAATGAATATACTATTGAAATTATCTGAGCAATACTTGTATGTTTCCTGTGAGATTTGATTTGTTCAGTTTGTATAATTGATTCCTCTTCATTGCATAATAATTAAGAATCTGGTTGCACTCATTACTTGATTATCTAAATGGAACAACAATTCTAACATGGTATTAGATCCATCTCAAGCAAGCTTCAAGTCTTTCTACTCTCCATTGAACACCAGAAGTAGTTTGGTTTCCACAGAAGTACCACAAAGAGTGACTTTCTTCCTCTAAATTTATTCAGAGTGGTGGTGCGAGCATGACGGTCCCTGAGAAAGTGTTCATGTCGATAGGGAAGGCTTGATTTTAACATAGTTTAAATGAATTTTGTTTTGCAGTGAAATTTCTACAGGTGCTACATAGCTTGTGTGAAGATATTGTCTGTTTCAGCAGGATACTTATGGATTCTCAACCCTCCATGCCTCGGATCCTAACACCCTTCAATTATGTTGGTTGGAGGAAAAATATGGAGTTGTACTTTTGCAATATGGGATACTTCAGGATAATACTTGGAAGAATGGTTGAGCCCTATCATCCATCTGAGAAAAACAAGTTTATGAACCGCTTAGCTGAAGCTTTTGGTTATCTATGTACTCACATATCCAGAGATATCCTCTTTCACCTTGAAGGTTTGAGGAATCCCAGGGAAGCTTGGGAGAAGCTTGAAGTCTTGTTTGGTAAGCAAGATGAGCTTCAAGGACACATTCTAGAGAACGAGTTGATAGCCTTACATCCCAACAATTTTGATACCATACAACAATTCTTTACTAAATTCAAATTTCTTGCACTTCAATGCAGACAGTGCATAATAGAAAGGAAGGATGAGAAGCATGTACTCTCCATAATCAAGACACTAGGCTCTGAGTATTTTGTATTTGTCTCAATATTCCATTCTGGAAGATCTTCCATTCCCAATTGAAGATGCCCTCACTTGATTCCTTTGCCGAGTCCTTAATACAGGAGCAAGAGAAGTTGGTCTAGATGGGAGTCATCCAGAATTCTAAAGAGTCATTAATACAGGAGCAAGAGAAGTTGGTCCAGATGGGAGTCATCCAGAATTCCAAAGATCAATCTATCCTAATGACAGACTCTAACTAAGCGCAATCTAATGGGATACCTAAGGGAATGGAGCCTAAAGCATATGATTCGAAGCCTAAAGAGAATCAAAAGACATCTAAAGGAGATTTGGGCTCCAAGAAGAAGAAAAGGTTTGAAAAGTAAAACTGTCCCTAGGGAATCCTTCATCAGTTTCCTGCCATCAGGAGGACCTAGTAGTCATATGGGACATAACTCTAAAATCCCAGCTGTTGAGAGAGCTTCAAATAAAATCCATCATGATGAGTTCATTACCTCTCCTACAACAAAGCAAATTGTTGAAGATGAAGAAGAAGCAGAATTTTACACAGTCAATTCGAATTGAAGAAAGTCTCCTTGGAGTGACTCCTTCTCCTGCTGCTCCGGAATCGTATGAGATATCCTATATATCATCTCCTCACATGGTTTATCCAGAAGAAGACATTCGAATCTCTGTTTTTTAAGAAAAATATCCTTCCATTCTTTGCAAAAATTTTCCAATGATTCTTCTATTTTAAATTTTGTGCATAGTTTACCGGTGATTGTTTCCGAAAATGAAGAGGAATTTGATTTATCTATCTCTAATGATGTTGCTGGTGTGAAGATAAGTAATACCATGGATATTTTGGAAATAATATCAGATTGTAGGAGTTATCCATTCACTCTCATTGATATAGGGCTTCCAGTAAATTCCTACATGATTGCATGCACCGATTTTCAGAACTTTGAAAAAGAAGAAAATTGTGCATCTACCATATCGATGGAGCACACTCTTGGATCTGATGTGAGCCTATTTTAATCTGATATGATCATATTTGGATCTGTTCTGAGGTTATTTGTTTCAGGTTTTAAGTTTCAATAGCTTTCAGTAATGCTTGAAGCTTCTCTCATCAATTTTGGTGTGAAAAATCAAGTACCGCAAGTCTCCTTCAAAATTGTTGTTGGGTATTTGATATCGTTCCTCACTCTTGGATCTGATAGGAGCCTATTTGGATATTATTGATTTGAATCTGATATGATATTATTTGGTTCAGTTTTCAAATTTCAAGAGATTTCAATAATGCTTGTAGCTGCTTTCATCAATTTTGGTGTGACAAATCAAGTACACAAGTCTCCTTCAAACTTGCTACTGGGGATTTGATGTTAGTTTCCTCTTATGAGTTTGCTGATATTATATTTTTTGAATAATTGATTATTTTATAAGCTATATCATATTATGGTGGTCAATCATTCTCTCTCCATAGTCCCAAGACTTCTCTACCTATCTATTTGATCACATTCTAATCTCCTCACAGAACTAGTAAAGATGGAGACATTCTGCATTTGCGTGGACACTTTCTCCTAACAGTTGGGGCTGATTTTACCTCACATGGTTTTATGTTCAAGGATGAAATATATTATTTGTTTGGGTGTTCTTCACATTGTTTTAATTCTCAGGCACCTTTTTCTCTCTCATCAGTTGATTTCAATTGCTCTACATGGTTCAGTTTTCATCTATCATCTGTCTATATTTCTGATTCAGTTGAGCATATTCTTCTTCTTCCAAAGAGGAATATGCCTCTAGACATAATCATTTAGTTTGGATTCAAAGGTTCGCATGCATAGATTCAGGATTCTACTGCACAAAAGAACCAAAATACTTCTTTGTTGTTGCATAGTGCTGCAAATTGCAACAAAAGATTTTGCAAGTTTTTAACTTGTATTTCTTGAGTCTTGCTTATCTTGTCAGGGGTTGTTCCCATGAGGTTTTCCACTATTTCCTCAGTTTATTAAGCCACATTTTTTATCTTTTAGATTGTATATGGGTGACTATTGGCCTTGTTTCCAAAGCCCACAGTTTTCCAACTTAGGATTCAGGGGGGGTGTTAGGATTTATAATCCTCCCTTGTCCAAATTGTCTATTAGATTATATTAGCCTAAATTAGGAGTATTTTATTAATTATTAGGTCCACTAGTACCATTGGGTCCACTTGGAGTAATGGGTTCACATGTACCAGTAAATAGAGTGTGGGGAACATCGATAGAGGCTAATTAAGACTAATTGCACTTGCATGCATCCGTTTAGGCTCCTCCTAGACCAATCCCTACATTTTAGGAGCCACTAGGATTTCCGACACCAACCTTTTGCAGTGTTGGGAGTTGGTAACTAGTTAATCTTAGTTACTCTTCAGTTAATTTCAATTAGTTCTCCTCCATTTCATTTAGCACTAGTTATGCATGGCTGCATGTGGGAAGGCACTAGTTCTCACCTACTTCTCACCTACCACTGCAGTTATATTGGTTTAACTGATTATAAATGATGGATTGACTGAATTAGACATATGGATTTAACCTCTTGGAATCCGATAGTGATTTAAACATATTTAGTTATCCATGTAGTTAGATAGAGTTAGATTTAGTTGGTGGATTCGGATTCATCTCTAATTATTCGAATTCCTCCTTATGTAACACTATTGTAACACATGATTCTTTAATGAAGATAATACTATAATTCTCTGAGCAATACTTGTTTGTTTCCTATGAGATTGGATTTGTTTAGTTTGTATAATTCATTCCTCTTCACTGCATAATAATTAAGAATATGATTGCACTCATTTCTTGATGATATAAATGAAACAACAATTTTAAGATGGTATCAGAGCCATCTCAAGAAAGATTCAAGTCTGTATACTCTCCATTCAACACTAGAAGTAACTTGGTTTCCACAGAATTCATGCAAAGAGTGCCTTGCTTCCTCTGAATTTATTCAGAGTGGAGGTGCAGTCATGACGACGCCTGAGCAAGTTTTCATGTCGAGAGGGAAGGCTTGATTCTAACATAGTTCGAATGATTTTGGTTTTGCAGTGAAATTTCTACATGTGCTACGTAGCTTGTGTGAAGATATTGTCTGTTTCAGAAGGAGAATCATGGATTCTCGACCCTCCACACCTCATATCCTAACACACTTCAATTATGTTCATTGGAGGGAAGATATGCAGTTGTCCTTGCCCAACAAGGGCTACTTCAGGATAATAATTGGAAGGGTGGTTGAGTCCCATCATCCAGCTAAGAAAAAAAAGTTTTTGAACTGCTTAGATGAAGCTTTTGGTTATCTATGTACTCACATATCTAGAGATTCCTATTTCACCTTGAAGGTTTGAGGACTCCCACGAAAGCTTGGGAGAAGCTTGAAGTCTTGTTTGGAAAGAAATATGAGTTTCGGAGACACATTCTAGAGAACAAGTTGATAGCCTTACATCCTAGAAGATTCAAGACCATACAACAATTCTTTACTAAATTCAAGTTTCTTTCACTTCAATGTAGACAGGGCGGAATAGAAAGGAAGGATGAGCAACATGTGCTCTCCACACTCAACAAACTAGGATCTGAGTATTCTTTATTTGTCTCAATATTCCAATCCAGAAGAGATTCCATTCCCAATTGGAATATGCCCTCACTTGATTCCCTTTTTGAGTCCTTAATACAGGAGCAAGATAAGTTGGTCCAGATGGGAGTCATCCATACTTCCAAAAATCAAGCTCTCCTAGTGACAAAATCTACCAAAGAGAAAGCTAAAGGGAGACGTAAGGGGAAGGATCCTAAAGCATATTATTTGAATCCTAAAGAGAACCAGAAGACATTTGAAAGAGCTTCTAGCTCCATGAAGAAGAAAAGGTTTGAAAATAAAAAGTGTCCCTATTGTATGAGGGGTTTTCATCCGGAAGACTCATGCATGAGGAATACTTTCGACCAGTTGAAAGCTCTATGTGTACAGAACAATATTGCCCTTCCACAAGGTGCAGATATGTTTGATGATGAAGAGAAGACTGAAGAACATGAGATATTCCATGCCTTGCATGAAAACCTCACTTTGTCGAAGGCATATTTGATAGATTCTGGAGCATCCAACCACATGGTTGCCTCCAGGGAATCCTTCATCAGTTCCCCTCTATCAGGAGGACCTAGTAGTCATATGGGAGATGAATCTAAAATACCAGTTGTTGTGATAGGTTCAGATAAAATAAAACATGATGAGTTCATTCCCTCTCATACAACAAACCAAATTATTGAAGATGAAGAAGAAGCAGAATTTTCCACACAGTCAATTCGAATTGAAGAAAGTCTCCTTAGAGTGCCTCCTTCTCCTGCTGCTCCAAAAGTGTATGAGATCTTTGATATATCATATCCTCACATGGATGATTTAGAAGAAGACATTCAAATATTATTTTTTGAATAAAAAATCTCCTTCCATTCTTTTAAAAAATTCTCCAGTGATTCGTCTATTTTAAATTATGTGCATAGTTTACTGGTGATTGTTTCAGAAAATGAAGAGGAAATTGATTTCTGTATCTATAATTATGTTGTTGGTGTGGAGTTAAGTAATACCATGGATATTTTGGAAATAATATCATATTTTAAGAGTGATCCATTCACTCTCATTGATTTATACCTTCCAGTAAATTCCTACATGATTGCATGCACCAATTTTTAGAATTTTGAAAAAAGAGAAAATTATGCATCTACCATGTCGGTGGAGCACACTCTTGGATACGATATGAACCTATTTGAATCTGATATGATATTATTTGGATCTGATATGACATTATTTGGTTCAGGTTTTAAGTTTCAAGAGCTTTCAGTAATGCCTAAAGCTGCTCTCATCAATTTTGGTGTGAAAAATAAAGTACCGCAAGTCTCCTTCAAAATTGTTGCTGGGGATTTGATATCATTCCTCACTCTTGGATATGATATGAACCTATTTGGATCTGATTTATTTGGATCTGATATGATATTATTTGATTCAGTTTTTTAATTTCAATATCTTTCAGTAATGCTTGTAGCTGCTCTCATCAATTTTGGTGTGACAAATCAAGTACCACAAGTCTCCTTCAAACTTGTTGCCGGGGATTTGTTAGTTTCCTCTTATGAGTTTGCTGATATTATATTTTGTGAATATTTGATTATTTCTGAAGCTATATAAGATTATGGATTGCACGCATTCACTCTCCACAGTCCCAGGGATTCTCTACCTATCTAATTGATCACATGCTCATCTCCTCACAGAACTAGTAAAGATGGAGACATTCTGCATTTGCCTGGACACTTGCTCCTAACACTTGGGGCTGATTTTACCTCACATGGTTTGATGTTCAAGGCTGCAATATATTAGTTGTTTGGGTGTTCCTCAAGTTAACACTCCATTTTAACAGTTGATTCAAGGGCTTAACAGAGGTTCGATAAGGGTCCCATCCCCAAGTAGCTCCAAATCATAAGGAACCTCTATATGTGAAGAATATGGCTGAGACTGACATTCCACTAACTACATCACATCTGACTTTTCACAACATTGCTTCTAAAATTCTAAATGCTCCTCTTCCATGCTAAGATTTTCCTAGGTATCTACACTCCCCTTGCTGGACATATCATGGATGGGATTCTCAATAAGATTTTCACAAGTTGGATTATCTATGAAATTCCAATAGTCATCACTCCCATCCATGTCATATGTGGGGGACTCTTCATCCATGGCATCATGCTCCTTCCTATCCATGTCTTCCTTGTATTCATAACAATCTTCTTCAGAATATTTGGCTTCAAAAATGTTACAAGGAAATAAACTTTCCAAACCTTCATCAACATGTGGAGAACAAGGTCTAGTGTCATCACACACCATACTGATCTTATCATAACTTTCTTTATAGGCTTCTGTAATGGTTTCTTCTTGAGGTAAATCTGGAGAAAAACTGTGATCATTATCAATAAAATAATCATGAGAACACTCCAAATTTTCAATAGTTTCTATTATGATATCATGAAGAGGATATTCATTATTATCTTCAATCAAGGAAACTTCATGGACATATTCAATGGGATCACTTGGGATGTGTTGCTCAATGGGTTCCTCTATTTTTTCCAAATCTTTATTATTTTCTGTTAAAGTGATATGAGGATGGTTTTCAACCATGTCTCCAAATAAGGGTTCTTCAAGAAACTCTTCAACGTGATTGTCATGGATGTTCCCATCTTCAGAATCTTGTTGTGTATTGAGAGATGCCTCATATTCTTTAATAAGGTGCTTAATTTCTTCCTTTCTTAAATAACTACAAGGAATTTCTTCGATGGGAGTATCATGGATCTCCTCTTCACTTAAATGTCCAAGAAGTGGTCCCAAGTCTTCAAAACATTGTATTATGGAAAAGGGTCCATCATATGTATCCATTTGATACTCTGTCCCAGATAGATAGAAGGTAAAGATATTTTCAAGGAATTTTTTCAAACCATTCATACTACCCCTAGCATCATGCCACTGCTCTAAAAAAATCCAAAGGAATATTGGAAATGAGGTTATACATTTATTAGGAAGGCCCTGATAGAACCAACAAAAGGCCTCACCCTGAAAAGTACTAGAAAACATTTCCATCATATTGTCTTGATAAAGCACATTGGATTCAACCATCAACTGAAGGGAATTTTTGACATGCCAGATGGCCGAATCACCATAATTTCCATGAAAGACTGGAAGCCATTTATATACATCCCCCACACCATGACCAAAGTTAGGAAAACCTAGGATGTTTGAGAAATCGATAGGCTAAAAAAGTCTATCTATCTTGGCACCACACTGCTCCCTTAATTCATCCATATCAAAAATTAATAGTATGCATTTGATATAACCATTAAACCTTGTACTGAATAGGTGGAGCTGTCAAGTGATGAGCTTTAAAGGTTTTCATATGCCGCATGGGCTAATCTACACACAACAAAAATTCGCAAGTTTATGAGATAACAGGGTTTTATCCCTTCAATGGAGTCGCCACGTGAAAAATAAAAATAAGCATTTATAAATCTTTCACAAAAAAAGGCAAGTCGGTTTCCTTTTTCATTAATCAGCTTCATTGTCACAAAACATTGTGTGACAATGATGGCAGCTCTGAGGGCGATGGCGTAAGCGGCAAGGCTACTGGTACGGTCGATCATGACCTCTAGAAATGGCTAGGGGCCTGCCCCTTTTTTTCTTGATAGACTGTGTCTTTTTTGTGTAGCAGACCACGTTGGAGAAGTTAGGGTTTTATCAAACTGTGACGGTGGAGTGTTAGGGTTTCTTGATCTGTGGTTCTGAGGGCTTCTTGACTATAAGGGTTTACTTTCATGGAGGATATGGACGTGGTCGATTATTCCAGTGACAGACTGGAAATCTCTGACATATGGGAGGTGCCAGGTGGAAGTATTTTGGAGCAGTGGGTGGCTTTCCCAAGACCAGGTCAGGATTTGGTGGGATCAGGAGTTTTTATGGATGTAGAGGCAGTTACGTCCCCATCATCTTTTCTTATTCTCTCGCCGGAGCATTTAGTGGCAGACCCACTTGTGAAGTCTTTTTCTCAGCGGCCGGAAGTTTTGTTGGGGTCTTCTAATCGGTGGGATTCGGGTTTATTCTCCAACCAGAAGCTAGGGTCTCAGGCTTCAGCCTTTCTGGACGGGTTCGAGGTTTTGAAGTGTGTTGTAGAGGAGCCTTCTGAAGGGGAGGCTGGTCAAGTTTTACAAGGGAAGGTTTCGAGCAAAGACTCATCGAAGGATGAAAGGAGGGTGCCCTTGGCTGTAGCTGAACAGCGAGGGTTTGAGACGATGCAAAGAGACTTTTCGGGAGATGGTTCAGGGGACCTGGGAGATTGTGATGGGAGGCATGTTCAAACTGGTATCGCTAATAAGCGGCGCAAGAATTGGCTAAAAAAGAAGGTGGTTCGGAATTATGCAGTTGGCGAAGACCTTGCTTGGGATAGTGTGATGAAGATGGCTCAGTGCACATTGGTTGGAAGAGTCGTGGGCAGAAATTTTGCTCAAAAGACTCTTCAGGGGTGGGTCGTGGTGTCTTGGGGTTCTCAGGTTGGATATGCGCCGGAGGTTGAGGAATTGAACAGAGGATGGTTTGCGGTTAATCTGGAGAACGAGGCGGACTTAAGATGGATTCAATCACATTGCTGGCATATTGATCACTCCCCTGTTCTTCTGAAGCCATGGAATCCTCTCTTTGATGCAAGCAAAGAAAGGGTGGATGCCTTACCAGTCTGGGTCAAGTTGCCTGCACTTCCCCTGCACTTCTGGGATATGTATCATTTCAAAAGGATAGGTGATATCCTTGGCACTTTTCTGGAGGCAGACCTTTCCTTCGTTGAAACCAAGGTGAAAAAGGTAGCGAGGATTCTGGTTAATATTAATCTAAGGGAGGGTCTGGCAGAATCGATCAATTTGGAGTGGGGACCGGTGATCATTCCCCAAATACTGGATTACGAAAATGTTCCATTCCGGTGCAGACGTTGTCATGTTTATGGTCATCCGGCTTCAACTTGTTCTTTGCCAGGGTGGTATCCGAAAGGTAGTAAAAGGAATGGTTCGGGGGTTGATTGCAAAGGCCCTTCGGTGAAGATTGGAGCCTCCTCGGGTTTGGCCTCGTCCTCTGCAGAATATTCTGGTAGTGTACCGTCCTCTGAAGACTTATCTTTACCTGTTGAATTATTGGCTGAAGGTAATAGCGATTTTCCTGCTTCAGTCTCCTTTCCGATTCGAGGTTCAGCTGCAGGGGATCTCCCTGATCCTGGTACTGATACTCTTCCCCATTTGTCAAATGTCAATTTGTTTTTGAATAATGTCTCTTTTCTTGGGTTCGATTGGGTCGAAGGTCTGAGAAAGCTCTCCCTTTCGGGACATCCTGGTTTCCCATTGTCTTTCCCTGTAAACTGTGTAAATGTTGAAGCAGCTCAGGGGGTGGGTCCTCTTGAAGCTTTTGTTCCTTTGGTCATTGAACCTGTCTCCCTTCCTGTTGTATCTGATCTGTCCTCTCTTGAACCTGAACTAGATCCTGCGTCTTTTGCTGATGAGTCTTGCCCCTCCCCTTCCGATCCTGTGGATACGGGTTATTTTTTAAGATCTAGTTAGCAACCATTGCATGGGCTGGGGAAAAATTCAGCTTCAGGGAGAAGAGGTCGGGGCAGAAAGACTAACCTTTCCAAAGCTCAATATAGAGCCAAGGAAGACCTCCTGGGAGGAAAACAAATTTCAATTGAAAAGGCCCTTAGAGCGGAGCAGGCCAAGAAGAAAGGTCGTTTATGAAGATTCTGTCCTTTAATTGTAGGGGGCTGGCTGGGCCTAGAAAGAAACCATCTTTCATCAGGGTGCTTACTCTTGAACACCCGGATGTGATTTTGCTACAAGAGACTATGGGAGAAGGGGAGGTGATTCGGGAGAGACTGGAATGTTGGTTACCTGGGTGGTCTTTTGTGACTGCGGATGCTAGAGGACGTTCTGGGGGTTTGGCGGTGGGTTGGAAAAATTGCTGTGTTAAGTTGATTAATGCCTGGGGTTCAGAGGCTATCTTGGGTATTGAAGTCTTCTCTGAATATTTGGGGATTCCTCTCTCTGTGGTCAACGTTTATGGGCCATATCTTAATCGAGCTCCTTTCTGGAATTCTCTTTTTCAAAGCACCCTAGTAAATGGAGATTCGGTTGTGCTGGGTGGTGATTTAAATTTTTCATTGGGTCAGAATGAGATTTGGGGGCCTCATGCCCAGGTAGATTCTTTGGCAGGTTTTTTTGTTCAGAAACTGATGGAGAAGGGGCTGCTGGATATTGAGCCTGCTAAGCTCAAACTGACCTGGAGAAACAACCGGAGTGGGGATGCGAGGGTGGCAAAACGAATAGATCATTTTTTAGTTGCTGAGCAGCTGGTGGACAGATTTTATCTAGTTAAACAGTGGGTGGGTAGTGGGGGTTGTTCTGATCATTTTCCTATTTTCTTTGAAATCAAAAAGGGACCCTACAACCCTCCGAGTCCTTTAAAATTTAATAAGATATGTCTTCAGGAAGAGTCTTTCAGAAATCTATTTGTATCTTATTGGAACCCTATCAGGGGGGACAATGATAGATCAGCTGCGATCCAGTTTGCAGATAATATCAAAATACTTAAAGTGCATATCAAGGAATGAGCTGTTGCTAAGAGAATCAAAGAT
>LPNX010185837.1:0-36565 GCA_001517045.1 Pseudotsuga menziesii | reverse complement strand
ATACAGCAGCTGAGCTGATCGATCATGAGTTTCTCTTCATTAAATTTCCATTTCCAAATGGGCGATGCTCCAGAAGACTAGTTTTCGAAATGGTATTCCCAATAGAAGATTCGGGCAGAGATCAGAATTCGAAATGAGTATTCGCCATAAAAAATGGGAGCGTTTACCAGAATTCGAAATGAGTATTCGCCATGAAAAATGGGACCGTTTACCAGAATTCGAAGGCCACAATTCGAAATGGGAGCGATTACCAGAATTCGAAGGCCACAATTCGCCAAGAAGAGAACGCTATACGCTATACGTATATATATATATATATATATATATTTCCTGTCAACGCTATTTTCTTAAAAGACCTTGCCTACGAGCCGTCTTGTGTTTGTGTTTGGATATCCCGTATAGTATTCATTCCCTTGTGGTGTTATTACTGTTTTTATTGGTCCAAATCCCTTTGCTTTTAAGTTTTATGAGAATTCTACCCTCATTCCCTTCCCTTGTGGTACTATTATCGTTTTCATTGGTCCAAGACCCTTTGCTTTTAAGTTTCCATGAGAATTCTACCTTATTCTTGGTGAAATGTCTTCATGGAGGTGTTCTAAGCAGAAGTGAGTCCTCTTCCCCAAGCCCCTATTCTTTTAAAGAAAAGAATAATTCCAAACTAAATCATCATCTCCTTTGTATGAATTTGATATTTTGTAAGTTATTTCGGAGTTGAAGGTGAGGTTTTTGTTGGTTAAATATCAGATAACCAAACACTTTTAAGACAATGTTGTGATATCTAGATTTAATATACAAGCTAATTTTTTTACATATATCCTTTAAAATAGTTTACTAGTTAATGATACAAATCATTAAAGCTAAACCTTTTCTTAATTGTTTCTTTAATGTCATTTTAACCAAAGAGTAGATATTAATCAAGGAAGCATGACCATGGTTATGAAGTAACATTGGTCTTTTCCTGAACCATTGTTGTAGTCATTTCAATCCAACTAAATTGTATGTCTATCCATCCCACTTGGGTGAGGTTTTCAAATCTCTTTGTCTACTTGTGGCACCTCAAAAATTAGAGAAAGATGAAAATAATATTCTTAAGGGGTTTTTTTTATAAATTACTCCAATTAATTTGATAATTTCGGATGGGATTGTCACCTTTAACAAAATATGTATAGAGGTGGAACAAACCAAAGGTCTACCGCATCATATTGGAGTATATCATGGGGAAAACTGATGGTCCCAATCCTTGGATTATGAAAAAATGGATTTTCAATATTGAATTCGTTAAAAAACTTGTTATATGAAGGATTCTCAAATATGACATCCTCGACCCCTCTAAGGAAAAACAATTAAAATAAATAAACCCAAAGGATGGAGAGTAATGAAGAAAAATCTGCCAAGGGCATGTAGAGAGATCCACAACAACAACATCGATTGAAGTGTCCACTTTTGTAGACTCAATGTCGTCCACTTTTGTACATGTAGTTAGGTTGAAAACCCTCATGTGAAATAAAAGGAATCATGAATTCTACATTGTGGACCTAGAAATGGATATAGTATCTCCATCTAGTTCGAAATACTCAAAATGTCCGAAATCAATAGAATATCCACCAATTTCAACCCAATAGTTGAATGGATAGAAACCAACGAGAAATATGGAAACAAGAAGGAATGATTACCTATTCTTCAAGTTCACAGTTAAACTTTTCAAAAGCACAACACATACCTTTAGAAATTGCACAAGTACTTGGGTCAACAAGTGAGCTTGGTTGAATATAGGGGAGGGACACTACTAGTGGTGCGCCCTCCCTTCATCTACTTGAACGGCGACATGGTGGACGTGGAAAGCTATACAACAGCGTGTAATGTGGTAGTGCCTTGGTTCTAGTAGCTAGGGAGCTTTATTACACTTTAATATGCCTCATTTCCCATATGCATCGACTCTTCTCCCAACCCCGACCTTCTCCCACATTCATTTCTAATATGCATAAGCTCTTCTCCCAACCTCGACCTTCCAATATGCATAAACTCTATTTCCTCATTTCCAATATGCATAAAATCTTCTCCCAACCTCGACCTTCTCCCACATTCATTTCTACTTGGGATCGATTTGTGGGCGTCTGTGTTGGTTGTGGAGCCCGATCTTTGTGATTCAAAGATGTTATTTCAGCTGTGTTTGGATCCCAACACCTAACGCAGGGGTGTGTGGGGGATTGGCCCCCCACTATAGTCCTCACGGGGTTCCAAGGGGGGTGGTGACTATTTTGGTAGCCCCCCTTGGCGGGGGTTCGGGGGAAACACCCCTCAGCGAAAATTTAGAAAAAAAAAATGCCTTGTAAAATGTTGTAATTTCATAGTCATGACTTGGTCAATAATGGGTGATTTATGGGCCCATGGTATTTGAGAAACTCGTGGTATTTTCCCATGGTATTCCCTTTATAAAAGGAAGGCATTGTAATACGGTTGTGTATTGTATTGTAGCATTGTAAGACAATCTCTGTGATTGTGTGAGGGAGACCATAAGAGAGTGAAGAGGAAGTGCAGCAGGGTTATTGCTGGTTGTATCCCTTGATTTTGCTGGATGGTATAATAATAAAGGAATTACGATTTATGTGTGGACGTGTCCCATCTTGGGTGAACCACGTTATATTTGTGTCTCTCTTGTAGTGTGTTTAATATTTGCATCTTGTTTAATTGTTTAATTGTTATTGCTCCACGATCCTATATTCCTAATAGTTCGCCCACCTTGGTAGTGATTTGGCCCTAGCTCTCTTGGTTGCAATAACTTGTACCTAAATTGTTTAGGGGGTGGTTCCATGGAAATGAGGGTGTGTTCTGGTATTCGATGGTGTTGTTGTTTGAAGACTCTCTTGGTTTCTTCTTGGTGGTTTATCACCATCTAGTTTCATGGTGTTGTGGAGACCCTGTGTTGCGGTTTTTTGGATTTCATGGGAGAACACACGATTATGCTTCCTTGTTTGGACATGGTCACACTTGAGCATGGTAATTTCTTCCAACCTCCTGCATTCTGTGGATTTTTTTAAAGTTCTTTTGAGGAATTTGCTCACCTCGCCATTGTTGTGACTGTTTGTGCACTCTCTGTGGTAGGTAGCAACACAAGGGGTTTGGATGGAATTTGTTGGACGGTTTTGAAGGTGGAACTATGCTGGTTCTCTGGTAGGACTCATTCCTACTAGATTTTTTCTACACATGTTTATCAATAGAATCAATTCCTCCATGGATATTTGCCACTAGTTATTGCAATATTGTATTTGATTTGGTTCGAGGTCGTTGCTTTTAGATTGCTTTGTTTTGGACCTTATACATACACCTTGTTGTTGTATTTATTGGGTTAGAGTTTTTCCTTCATCCCCTGTGAAATCCCTTATGTCATTGCTTACATTATTTGGAATAACTTATGTTATAGTTGGATTTTCCACACTTGGTAGATCATGTTTTTATGGCTTTCCCTGTCCCTATGCAGACTCTTTGGACCCCCTTTGCTCAGTATTACTTTGATCCTCTAGAGAATCCCTTTAAAAAGTCGTCTTTCTGGGCATACACAGGTCACCAACTTACTTCCCGTGTGTACAAGCATCTTGATCCACTATGACCCATGTACATCGGGAAATGTGCTCAAAAATAAATATTTGGAGCTTTCCCCTTATCAAGTAACGAATAACTTAACTCTTGGCCTTCGATATTCCTAGAAACTTTCTGAGTCGACCCTTCACTTCTCATTGAGGGGCTATAAATTGAGCTACTTGGAAGCATTGAAGGAGTAGTACTTGTGAGAGAAAATACATTATAGTGGATTGGTGCCCCATTCTTTCATACTTGAGTCTGCATCCCTTTGTCCTTGGAGCAGCCATTAGTGCTCCTTCCCAAGCTTTCCTTTGTCTTGTGAGCTTGCCTTGATATGGAGGATTGAAGTCATGGAGGCCTAGGCGGAGGACTCGGTTTATCAATTTCGACGAGGTGCCGACAGAGGTTGTCATTTGTATCTATGTTTACATTTAATAGAAATATCCATTATATGTGTAACTATGAATATTTGTATCCATGGATGTAGTTTCTTTGATTATATATTGGATTTATATATGCTAGATTAGGTTCTAACACTTAATATCTATCATGTTTGTGTATTTCGTTGTTTTTGAGGATGGAATATAGGTACAAGTGTGATTGAAAACTCAATGGGGATCTTCTATGAGCATCCAGAATAAGGTACACTTCTCATCCCTTAGTGTTAGACTTGTTTATATCTTTAGCATATTGGAAATGGGCCGATTTTTGGTGTCATATTGTTCGTTGTGGTCCACCCCAAGCCATAGGAATTTTTCTCTGTAATAGAATTGGTGACTTCATTGAAAACTTTCCTTTTTGTTGGGGTTTGGGTGGATAATGTACTTAATTTTCTCTTTGCTTCTCTATGTTTCTGTGTCACGTTCAGGAGTGTGTTAGCCCATTGGAATTCCTTTGAAGTAATATGAGTCTTAGCCTACCTTTTTACCACATATCTCTTGCTATACGAGTTCATAGAGGTAACAGTCGCATATACATGCGGGATGTAATACTTACAGTCACGTATACACGTGGGGTTTTAGTGAACAGTCACGTACATCCATTTTTTGTGATTGAGATCTTGATGTTTGGGAGATTCTGAGTGGGTTGTGAGTGGTGCCAAGTCTTCTTGGGTCCCTTTAGTGCTTGTTTACTGCTTTTGTGCTGACTAGAGATGTATTTTTCTTTGCTTTACTTTAAAAGTTGTTCTTGTCATTTATCTCCTTTTCATTTTATTATTAGTGCATTCTAATTTTGGTCTCAGTGTATTGCTTAGCTTGTGTCTGATACTTGTTGCAGGTTCTGGGAGTTTATAGAGTCTGTTTGTTGCATTTTCATATCATTTATGATCAAAATACAAAATATTGTTATTTTTGGCATGTTTTGCATTATGAATTTGCATTGAAATGGTACTTGAATTAGTTTTTCTTAGATGAAGTAATGTTCGGTATTTCATATAGGAGTGATTGCATTGACATTTGAAGAATAAATTTGTGCATTTCATGTAGTGGCATACCCCTTTTTCATATTTAAATACAAATTGCACTTGGCATTGTTGTTTAGGTGTGCATATTTATTTCACTGTTGAGTCATAATATCACTAGTTGCACGTTCATTACCCTTGAGTAACCAAAACCATTAAAATTAATGCTTAACTTAAAATTGATTACACTTTTTATTTGATAGAGGTGCACCAACAAGCTTAGGATGTAGAGTCTTGGAATAGGGTGTCGTGAGTAAATTTTTCCAAGACTGTGAAACAAAACAATTAGGTGTTTGTCTAGGTGAGAAGTGAAATCCTTGGTATAATTAGTGTTATTAGGAGGCTCCTCTTACACGAGAGTTAAGCACGAGGAAACACACATGTTAGTGGTGGGGATATCCCCTTGCCACTTTCTATTGAGCGTTGGAGATATTTCTAGGATCTTATTCATATCTGGGGGTTTTGAGGTACCTTTGGTGTGCTTTTGAGCTTCAGTATTTGTTACCTTACCCATACGATAGATCCCGCCTGCAACTGTCCACCTGAGCATTGGTTATATTGGGGTGACCTTAGTTTCCTTACCTAGGTATAACAGGGGGTACTTGCAGAGGTTATTTTATGAGTGTCTTGGTCATTTAGGGGTCGAACAACATAGTCGCTATATGCGTTGAAGCTGAGGACTACTATAATTGGTTACACACCTCCACTTGTAGTGTATGGGAGCCTCAGTCCTCTCCTAGGAGAGACATACCTACTGCATTTGGGAGCTCACTTATCCTCCATATTGGCTTGTTTGCATCTGACTTAGCTTTACTTAGGGGTGTGATATTTGTGCACTAGATTGTATTAGGGATTGGAATTTGTTCTTATTTTTGTGGAGTCATCGTGGATCGAGTTTTGGTGCTCCATCGATCTCGATGTTTAGTAGTGATTTCTCCTTGTGGATCTCCTCGTCCTCCTTAGAAGAGGACTAGATATTCTAGGCGAATTTTGCACATTGTGACTCACACACTGTTCTCATCATGAGTACTATGTCTAAGATTCTGGAACTCCCTCCTTCTATATCCTCTGGAATGGGGAATGCTATAGTTTTGAGACCTAGGAATCTGATTGACATCGACCCTCATGGGGTTGGAACTTCCTATAACACACGACTCCAGCTATCAGACTTTGCAGCTTCTTATTAGAGGTCTTCCTCGGGAAGGTTGAGTGGTGAGACTCATCACATTCCCTCTAGCATTGGCGATTTTAGGTTTGGCATGCCAGACCTTACTAATACTATTCCATCATCTGTCATTGATCCTATCATAGATCTGTTACAGAGAGAAATTCCTATGGCTTGGGGTACCACAACAGACAGCTTGACTCCAACACCTAACGCGGGGGTGTGTGGCGGATTGGTCCCCCACTATAGTCCTCACGGGGTTCCAAGGGGGGTGGTGACTATTTTGGTAGCCCCCCCTGGCGGGGGTTCGGGGGAACACCCCTCAGCGAAAATTTAGAAAAAAAAATGCCTTGTAAAATGTTGTAATTTCAGAGTCATGACTTGGTCAATAATGGGTGATTTATTGGCCCATGGTATTTGGGAAACTCATGGTATTTTCCCATGGTATTCCCTTTATAAAAGGAAGGCATTGTAACACGGTTGTGTATTGTATTGTAGCATTGTAAGACAATCTCTGTGTTTGTGTGAGGGAGACCATAAGAGAGTGAAGAGGAAGTGCAGTAGGGTTATTGCGGGTTGTATCCCTTGATTTTGCTGGATGGTATAATAATAAAGGAATTACGATTTATGTGTGGACGTATCCCATCTTGGGTGAACCACATTATATTTGTGTCTCTCTTGTAGTGTGTTTAATATTTGCATCTTGTTTAATTGTTTAATTGTTATTGCTCCACGATCCTATATTCCTAATAGTTCGCCCACCCTGGTAGTGATTTGGCCCTAGCTCTCCTGGTTGCAATAACTTGTACCTAAATTGTTTAGGGGGTTGTTCCATGGAAACGAGGGTGTGTTCTGGTATTTGATGGTGTTGTTGTTTGAGGACTCTGTTGATTCCTTCTTAGTGATTTATCACCATCTAGTTTCATGGTGTTGTGGAGACCCTGTGTTGCGGTTTTTTGGATTTCGTGGGAGAACAAATGATTATGCTTCCTTGTTTGGACATGGTCACACTTGAGCATGGTAATTTCTTCCAACCTCCTACATTCTGTGGATTTTTTTAAAGTTCTTTTGAGGAATTTGCTCACCTCGCCATTATTGTGACTGTTTGTGCACTCTCTGTGGCAGGTAGCAACACAAGGGGTTTTGATGGAATTCGTTGGATGGTTTTGAAGGTGGAACTATGCTGGTTCTCTAGTAGGACTCATTCCTACTAGCTTTTTTCTACACGTGTTTATCAATAGAATCAATTCCTCCATGGATATTTACCACTAGTTATTGCAATATTGTATTTGATTTGGTTTGAGGTCATTGCTTTTAGATTGCTTTGTTTTGGACCTTATACATTCACCTTGTTGTTGTATTTATTGGGTTAGAGTTTTTCCTTCATCCCCTGTGAAAGCCCTTATGTCATTGCTTACATTATTTGGAATAACTTATGTTATAGTTGGATTTTCCACACTTGGTAGATCATGTTTTTATGGCCTTCCCTATCCCTATGCAAACTCTTTGGACCCCCTTTGCTCAGTATTACTTTGATACTTTAGAGAATCCCTTTAAAAAGTCATCTTTTTGGGTATACATGGGTGATCCATATGGATATCGGTGGCCACCCACCTATTCCACTGGCTCAAAACAATTGTCCATTGTGGTAGTTTCCTAGTTATTTTTCTGCAGTTTTTCGAGTCCTAAACTTCTGGGGGTGTTTTGAGGCCTTAAACGACATTTTTTGAAGATTCAGGCCAAATGGTTGTCATCAATATGCTTTTGGCTGACCAAAAGTTTTAAAGCTTAGATAGACCTTTCCAACGAGCTATCAAACGCCCAAATCGGAGATCGTATGCAAACGTTATGACCCTGGGAAGTTGACTGTTCAACTTACCACCGTTGGGCTGCAAACTTTATGACGGTTCATCTTGTAGGGTTACGTTTTGGACCTTTGGGGTTCTCACCTCATTCTTATTAGAAATAGGCCCCTTTGGCCTCATTTTGTATTCATCTTGGCACGAATAAGCGTAGCAGCCACATCTCTTCTCAGAGATAGCTACCACCATTCTAGCAATTGTATTACAGTTTGTTCTATTTCCGCAATTTAATAGAATATGTGTTTACTGTATCTTTGTTATCTTTGTAAAATGTCTGTTATTATGATTCTATATATGTTCTTTCATTTCATTCATGCATAAATCCAGATCAATGGTATCAGAGCAATCTGCTCTTTGATTGTTTCTCAGCGCATGTCCCTGACGAGGTCTGAGTACAGAGAGTTTGGTCTCGAACTAGTTTCACTCGATCATTTTCACCGTCCCAAACGAACTCCCATGGTGGAAGAAAAGAGAGATGACGGAGTAGGAGATCCTATCAAGTCGCTTCTCGAGGAAGTCCTCGACCGACAGAGGAACGAGATGATGGATAGTTTCGCCCAAATCCTTCGGCGAATGCCGGCAGCAGCAAGTGCATCTTCAACAAGCAGCCAGTTCGAGGATGCAACTCCCTTCAAGGTACAAGTTAACTTTGATATTCCTTTATTTGAAGGCAATATTGATGCAGATGCCTTGGATAATTGGTTGAAGGTTCTAGAAGGGTATTTCTCTATCCACAATTTTTCTGACAGAGAAAAGATCACCTTTGTGCTCCTTAAGGCAGTCCCCCTTGTCCAAAATTGGTGGGGTACTTATTGTGAGCAAAACTCATCAGACGAGTCTGGAATATTTGAAACAAATCCCACTTGGGCCTCTTTCATAGATGCCGTCAGGGAACAATATTACCCTGTGGGAAACTATGATGACCAGTACACAAAATGGAACATTCTGCGTCAAGAAAGGAACGAGACGGTGTCGGAGTACACCAGTAAATTTCATACCCTGCGAACAAAGCTGAGTATCAAGGACTCCGAGCGGCACCTAATCCTAAAATATCATATTGGTCTACATCGGTACATCCGAACTGATATGGACTTCCTCGACATCTCTTCACTTGGATCCGCCTATCGTTATGCTGTCAAAATCGAGGAGAAATTTCGACAAAAGAACAAGCGAGACTCTGGACCTGCGAATCCACCACAGAAGTAAGGCAAGGGAAGCCCTAGCCTGTAGAACACCGCAAAAGAAAACGACAACCAATCCCCGCCACATGCAAAGAAGGGAGATCGAAAGACAAAGAAGGACACTAGTAAGTGGTGCGAATTTCATAAAAGCCCTTGGCACAACACTGATGAATGTCGCTCAAAGTAGTCATTAGTGGCCGAGATCAAATATTCAGAATCAGATCCTGATTCTGATTCTGAACCCAATGCCACAGTCACACATAATGGGAGGCAGATCATTGATGCATACCCCACTGCCATAGTTGCTACCGCACAGATTCAACTAGAGGATCCTGAATATTCAGAGGCAGAGGAGCACCTATTCCACTCGCAGATGTGGGTGAAGGGAATGCCTCTACATTTTGTTTTTGATAATGGCAACCAAAAGAACCTGATCTCAACAGAATTCGTCAAGACATTGGAGCTTCTAACAACACCACACCCGCAACCTTACAGCATCGGTTGGCTAAGCCAAGGATGAGGTATCCGCATTACTCAGCAATGCCTCCTACCATATGGCATCAATCCTTTCAAAGATGAGGTATTGTGTGATATGGCCCCACTTGAAGTCTGTGATGTTCTTTTAGGACAACCATATATGTGGAAGCATCATGCTGTATATAAGTCACGGCCTCGCAGTGTCATTGTCACTTTGGGAGGACAACTCTACCAGAGAACATAAGATCACAGAGACCTCCACACCCTCTGCACAGAGTGTCTCTGCTCATTAGACACAAGAAGAAGATAGAGCCATTGTTTCCTCATCTATCCAAGTACCTCTACGATGCAAGGCTACGCATTCAAGGTGCTCATCTAGAAACAAATCATCCAGACAACAATTACAACCCTCTCAGGATGCCAAAGAAAAACAGCCTCTTCACTTCAACAAATGTCGCACCAGGAGATCAACTCAACACACAGTTCTAGATATGATATGGGATTTGACGCAATGGAGACCATTGCTTCCTAAGGAGGGAGGATTGATCCAGATGGATATCGGTAGCCACCCACCTATTCCATTAGCTCAAAACAATTGTCCATTGTGGCAGTTTCCTAGTTATTTTTCTGCAGTTTTTCGAGTCCTAAACTTTCAGGGCCGTTTTGAGGCCTTAAACGACGTTTTTTGGAGGTTCGGGGCCAAATGGATGTCATTGATATGTATTTATTTGTCAAAAAAGTTGTAAATATTAGACAAACCTTTCCAACGAGCTATCAAACGCCCAAATCGGAGATCGTATGCAAAATTTATGACCCTGGGAAGTTGACTGTTCAACTTACCACCTCGGGGCCGCAAACTTTATGACGGTTCATCTTCTACGGTTACGTTTTGGACCTTTGGGGTTCTCACCTCATTTTTATTATAAATAGGCCCCTTTGGCCTCATTTTGTATTCAGCTTGGCACGAATGAGCATAGCAGCCACATCTCTTCTCAGAGATAGCTACCACCATTCTAGCAATTCTATTACAGTTTGTTCTATTTCCGCAATTTAATAGAATATGTGTTTACTGTATCTTTGTTATCTTTGCAAAATGTCTATTATTATGATTCTGTATATGTTCTTTCATTTCATTCACGCATAAATTTGGATCAGTGGTATCAGAGCAATATACTCTTTGATTGTTTCTCAGCGCATGTCCCCGACGAGGTCCGAGTACAGAGAGTTTGGTCTCTAACTAGTTTCACTCAATCATTCTCGCCGTCCCAAACGACCTCCCATGGCGGAAGAAAAGAGAGATGACGAAGCAGGAGATCCTATCAATTCGCTGCTCGAGGAAGCCCTTGACCGACAGAGGAACGAGATGATGGATAGTTTCGCCCAAATCCTTCGGTGAATGCCAGCAGCGGCAAGTGCATCTTCAACAAGCAGTCGGTTCGAGGATGCAACTCCCTTCAAGGTACAAGATAACTTTGATATTCCTTTATTTGAAGGAAATATTGATGTAGATGCCCTGGATAATTGGTTGAATGTTCTAGAAGGGTATTTCTCTGTCCACAATTTTTTCGATAGAGAAAAGATCACCTTTGCGCTGCTTAAGGCAGTCCCCCGTGTCCAAAATTGGTGGGGTACTTATTGTGAGCAAAACTCATCAGACGAGTCTAGAATGTTTGAAACAAATCCCAATTGGGCCTTTCATAGATGCCGTCAGGGAACAATATTACCCTGTGGAAAACTATGAGGACCAGTACACAAAATGGACCATTCTGCGTTAAGAAAGGGATCAGACGGTGTCAGAGTACACCAACAAATTTCATACCCTGTGAACAAAGCTAAGTATCAAAGACTCCGAGCGGCACCTAATCCTAAAATATCGTAATGGTCGACATCGGTACATCCGAACTGAGATGGACTTCCTCGACATCTCTTCACTTGGATCTGCCTATCGGTATGCTATCAAAATCGAGGAGAAATTTCAACAAAAGAACAAGCGAGACTCTGGACCTGTGAATCCACCACAGAAGCAAGGCAAGGGAAACCCTAGCCCGCAGAACACCACAAAAGAAAACAACAACTAGTCCCCGCCACATGCAAAGAAGGGAGATCGAAAGACAAAGAAGGACACTGGTAAGTGGTGCGAATTTCATAAAATCCCTTGGCACAACACTGATGAATGTCGCTCAAAGTAGTCATTAGTGGACGAGATCAAATCTTCAGAATCAGATCCTGATTCTGATTCTGAACCCAATGCCACAACCACACACAATGAGAGGCAGATCATTGATGCAAACCCACTGCCACTGTTGCTACCGCACAGATTCAACTAGAGGATCCTGAATATTCAGAGGTAGAGGAGCGCCTATTCCACTCGCAGATGTGGGTGAAGGGAATGCCTCTACATTTTGTTGTTGACAACGGTAGCCAAAAGAACCTGATCTCAGCAGAAGTCATCAAGAGATTGGAGCTTCTGACAACACCACACCCGCAACCTTACAACATCGGTTGGATAAGCCAAGGATGAGGTATCCGCATTACTCAGCAATGCCTCCTACCATATGGAATCAAGCCTTTCAAAGATGAGTTATTGTGTGATGTGGCCCCACTTGAAGTCTGTGATGTTCTTTTAGGACAACTCTATATGTGGAAGCATCATGCTGTATATGAGTCACGGCCTTGCAGTGTCATTGTCACTTTGGGAGGACAACTCTACTCGATCCCAGAGACAGTTGCACCTAACAAAATCTTGCAGGGTAGGAAGATAAGCTCCCACACCAGAAAATTATTCCTCTTCACAATTGCGTCTGAAGGAGAACATAAGATCACAGAGACCTCCACACCCTCTGCACAGGGTGTCTCTGCTCATCAGACACAAGAAGAAGATAGAGCCATTGTTTCCTCATCTATCGAAGTACCTATATGATGCAAGGCCACGCATTCAAGGTGCTCATCCAGAAACAAATCATCCAGACAACAATTATAGCCCTCTCAGGATGCCAAAGAAAAACAACCTCTTCACTTCAACAAACGTCGCACCAGGAGATCAACTCAACACACAGTTCCAGATATGATACAGGATTCGACGCAATGGATACCATTGCTTCCTAAGGAGGGAGGATTGATCCAGATGGATATCAGTGGCCACCCACCTATTCCACTGGCTCAAAACAATTGTCCATTGTGGCAGTTTCCTAGTTATTTTTCTGCAGTTTTTCGAGTCCTAAAATTCTGGGGCCGTTTTGAGGCCTTAAACGTGTTTTTTGGAGATTTGGGGCCAAATGGTTGCCATCGGCATGCATTTGGCCAACCAAAAGTTGTAAAGCTTAGACAGACCTTTCCAACGAGCTATCGAACACACAAATCAAAGATCATATGCAAAAGTTATGACCCCAGGAAGTTGACTGTTCAACTTACCACATTGGGGCCGTAAACTTTATGACGGTTCATCTTCTAGGGTTACGTCTTGGACCTTTGGGGTTCTCACCTCATTCTTATTATAAATAGGCCCCTTTGGCCTCATTTTGTATTCATCTTGGCATGAATGAGCGTAGCAACCACATCTCTTCTCAGAGATAGCTACCACTATTCTAGCAATTGTATTACAGTTTGTTCTATTTCCGCAATTTAATAGAATATGTGTTTACTGTATCTTTGTTATCTTTGCAAAATGTCTGTTATTATAATTCTGTATATGTTCTTTCATTTCGTTCACACATAAATCCGAATCAGTGGTATTAGAGCAATCTTCTCTTTTATTGTTTCTCAGCACATGTCCCTGACGAGGTCCAAGTACAGAGAGTTTGGTCTCGAACTAGTTTCACTCAATCATTCTCGCCGTCCCAAACGACCTCCCATGGCAGAAGAAAAGAGAGACGACGGAGCAGGAGATCTTATCAAGTCACTGCTTGAGGAAGCCCTCAACTGACAGAGGAACGAGATGATGGATAGTTTCGCCCAAATCCTTCGGCGAATGCCGGCAGCGGCAAGTGCATCTTCAACAAGCAGCCGGTTCGAGGATGCAACTCCCTTCAAGGTACAAGTTAACTTTGATATTCCTTTATTTGAAGGCAATATTGATGCAGATGCCCTGGATAATTGGTTGAAGGTTCTAGAAGGGTATTTCTCTATCCACAATTTTTTCGACAGAGAAAATATCACCTTTGTGCTCCTTAAGGCAGTCCCCCATGTCCAAAATTGGTGGGGTACTTATTGTGAGAAAAACTCATCAGACGAGTCTGGAATGTTTGAAACAAATCCCACTTGGGCCTCTTTCATAGATGCCGTCAAGGAACAGTATTACCCTGTGGGAAACTATGATGACCAGTACACAAAATGGACCATTCTGCATCAAGAAAGGGACCAGACGGTGTCGGAGTACACCAACAAATTTCATACCCTGCAAACAAAGCTGAGTATCAAAGACTCCGAGCGACACATAATCCTAAAATATCGTAGTGTTCTACATCGGTACATCCGAACTGAGATGGAATTCCTCGACATCTCTTCACTTGGATTCGCCTATCGATATGCTGTCAAAATCGTGGAGAAATCTCGACAAAAGAACAAGCGAGACTCTGGACCTACGAATCCACCGCAGAAGGAAGGCAAGGGAAACCCTTTTCCGCAGAACACCATAAAAGAAAACGACAACCAGTCCCCGCCACATGCAAAGAAGGGAGATCGAAAGACAAAGAAGGACACTGGTAAGTGGTGCGAATTTCATAAAAGCCCTTGGCACAACACTGATGAATGTCGCTGAAAGCAGTCATTAGTGGCCTAGATCAAATCTTCAGAATCAGATCCTGATTCTGATTCTGAATTAGATCATTGATTCAACTAGAGGATCCTGAATATTCAGAGGTAGAGGAGTGCCTATTCCACTCGCAGATGTGGGTGAAGGGAATGCCTCTATATTTTGTTGTTGACAATGGTAGCCAAAAGAACCTGATCTCAGCAGAAGTCGTCAAGAGATTGGAACTTCTGACAACACCACACCCGCAACCTTACAGCATTGGTTGGCTAATCCAAGGACGAGGTATCCACATGTTGGGGCTTTGACCTAAACGGCCCTTGAGTTTGGTAAGTCTGCGGTTTTTGTGGAAGTTTGTAAGCGGAGTTACGACTCAAAATAGTCTTAGGAGTGTCGGGGTTGATTCAGAGTCCTCTGTTTGTAATAAACCCATGGTTTAAGTCCAGGGTTTAGGGTTTGGGGTGCCCATGGTTTTGTAATAAGTGTAATGTATAAATAAGCACTCTTGTAAAGAAGTCAAGTTAATTTTTTGATGTAAGATGAATTGATGCAAAGCCAATGCTATTTTGTAAGAGAAGGTTAAGTCCCAGTTGTGTGCGTGGACGACCTCTGCAACTCTGTGCGCAGAGGGTTTGTGGGTGATTAAGAAGATCTGCAGCTGTGTGCGCAGAGGTCTGTAGCTGTGTGCATGGCTTTGGGGACTTGAAGGGATCTACAGCTGAGTGTGCAGATCAAAACTATGGGTTTTGTAAAGAGTTGAATAAAACACAGTTCTATGGACGTAGCCCCTACACTGGGGGTGAACCACGTTATATCTTGTGTTGTGGTTCTTTGTGTTGTTTCTGTTATGTTCTTTCATGCATTGATAAATATATATCTGATAAGTAAGATCACTGCTAAAATACTAACTTCGCTGTGAATTCCCAGTAAAGGGTTAAGCAAGTCACTGCCTGTTTATCTAGCTACGAATTTATATATGTGAATGTCGAAGCTCTGTGTTATGTGAGTATAAGTTATTAAAGGATAAAGGTACAGTAATATCCCTCTTCTGCTTGCAGAAACCTGATTCTGCAGCACCCATAGTTGTTTCGGGTGAGACTGCAACCTGCTCGCAGGTTGTTGCCGAAAGGGCCAACACTGTGGGTCTTTTGTTGGTGCGAAGTGAATGGTATAAAACCCAGGTCTGCCCTATATCCCAACAAATTGGTTCCGTTGCCGGTTGAACTCAGTATCTGCTCAAGAGGGGTTTACGACGTACCTCGAGGGCTATGTTTTGGAGACCCTCTGTGAAGGAAATTGGTGATTGGCTTGATGAGACTTATCTGAAATTCGCTGAGCAAGAGAGCAAAGATCCGCGTCGTAGTGAAAACGAATTTTTAGAAAGGTATGTTTTTTGTGATGTTTATGAAATTTTCTTTGGTAGTATCCACATAGAGTTGCACCAGTGGTTGTTGACAGAGAGAAGGATGAACTTCCAAGAAGGTCAGTTTCCTGCTTGGACCCCCGCAAGAATTAATATATTGAAAAGGGTGACCAATGAGATATCTCGAGCTGTTGATTTCTGGACGTCATGAATCCTTGAAGCATTTGTGACGGAGTTCGCCATTGACACGAGTAATTCCTTTAGTGAAGCCGAGCGACAGTTTTTCAAAGGACCAAGGGGTAAGTTTTTGAATTCATTTAGTTTGAGAATTAAAATGCTATTAGCTGAAAAAGGTATATTGCTCATTGAATCAGACTGTTATATTTAGTATTACTAACCTATGTTTGCAAGTGAAAATACCTTCGATGAGCAAAGTGGTTTGCTGCGAAGTGGCAAAAGGTACAAGAGAGATTTTGGATCCTATTCCTTGGGTCAGCATACCGAGTATTCCCCTGTAAATCCTGCAGATTCAGAACCCGAAGAAACCCCTTCTGTTGGAAACCCTCTGGTAACCCCGCAGCGTAGACCTGTTATCCCTGAGAACCTGTTGCAGTCCGAAAGTCACCCTAGCCCAAGTATTCCTGTCGCAGGTCAGTATACCCCAGTAAGTTCCCCCTCGCCTACTTCCAGTCCCCCTCCAACCCCCCCTAGATCCACTATGGCCCACATGCATGACGATATTAAGCTCCCTGTTTTCAAAGGAACTGGATTAGAGGATCCATAACAGTTCTGGTTTTTATGTGAAGCAGTGTGGAATGCTAAGAACATTATGGATCAAGATGTAAGAAGGGTGCAGCTCGTTACTTCTTTCAGAGATCGGGCTTTGACCTGGTTCATGAAATTCTCCAGTACTCAGAGCCATGCCTTAGACGATATTAAAGCAGCAATAATCAAATAATTTAAGAAGCCGAAATCAGAGTCGCAGTGTATCCTTGAATTGAAAGAGATTCAGCAGAGGCACGGTGAATCAGTGTGGGACTTTGATCAGAGGTTCAAAGTTCTGCTAGACCAAGTCAGTTTCACCATTGGACCTGTGCAACACAAGGAATGGTTCATTGCAGCGTTGCTACCGCATATCAAAACTCCACTCATGCAATAGAAAGTTGCTGACCAGCAGGAGGCTCTGGAAATCGTGATGAAGCTGGAAACCGCTCCTGTCGAAGATAATTCTGGTATTGCTCAAATCCAAGCACAGTTGGTAGCGATGGCTCTGGAGCTTTGCGATATGAAGAAAGGAAAAACCGGTCACGAAGAGGTTTGGTGCACACAATGTCGGACAGAAGGTCACAACAAGGAACAGTGTCCTGTGGTAAGAAATTACCTGAATACTAGTGCGCCAAACCCGTTCAACCCTACTATTCTATATTTTGAGATCTGTCGGACAACTGGCCAGCATCGACATGAGAATTGCTATCTGCTACAGAGGTATGTGCAAGTCCCCAAGAACCCCTACTGCAATTTTTGTAAGTCTGTAGGAAATAATGAAGATGAGTGTCGCAGTTATGACCTCATGAGAGAGCGCACCTATGATGCCTATCGGGTACAAAATGAGGGATAGAGCAATGATGGCTATGGTTACCGTGGTGGTGCATCAGGTAGAGGTGCTTTTGGAGGTCGTGGTCGTGGTGGTATGGCTGGCAGAGGACGCAGTCAGGTGGTGTGTTATAACTATAACTAGGCCAAACATCTAGCGAGAGACTGTCGGAACCCAACTACGACATGTCGGTATTGCCGAGCAGTAGATCATGTGATCAAGCAGTGCCCGCAGTTGATAGCTAATATTCAGGAAAGAAACAGTGCCCCTACTCAGAATATTCAGATGATTTCCGTCGAGCAAAGACCTGCCCTAGCCATTAATGTTGTTACCTGGAGTGGAGCTATGACGCACATACAAAATAAGGAGAAACAGCCTGACGAGGCTTGGGTTCGTAAGGCCCCATAGAAAGTCCCAGCATTTGATATCGAAAGAGAAAAAGAGACATTCATGGAAGCCAAGAGAGATTTTGCTGCTCTTAGCACATCAGTAGCACCTGCGCAACAACATCAGTAGTAGTCGTAGCTGCAAGAAGTTTCGACGGACAAAGTAAGTACATTGTCCTCCTTTTTACAGAGTTGTATGAAGCTCTAAATTAGAATGCTTTAAGTGAGTTTCAGAAAGTTATTGCTTCCTATGAACCTCAACAAAGTTTTGGTCAGGCAAAAGCTGTTAATAGAGTCAGGAGAACTGGCAGGGAAATGAGATTGAATGCTCAGATCGGAGAGTATGATATGACTGATGTTATCTTGGACCTAGGATCAGAGGTAAATGTCTTAACTAAGCAAACCTGGGAACAAATGGGAAAACCTACCCTTGATTGGTCCCCTATACAGTTGAGATTAGCTAATCAGCAGAAGATTGTGCCCCTAGGACGATTCCCTAATGTCCCAATAGATATTGATGGCGTCTGTATCGTAGCAGACTTCGAAGTTATTGAGATCATTGACGACAGCAACCCCTATCCAGCCTTGTTAGGAATTGAATGGGCAATGGAAAATGCTGCAGTCATTAACCTTAAGAAGAGACAGATGACTTTTGAAGGGAAGGGTTTGAGAGTCATAAGACCATTGGACCCTTCTCAAGGAGAAAGGTACATAGAACCACTCAGCGATGAAGATTAGGATGTCCTAGACCATATTTATAATATCACAACTAAGGAAGAAGATTATGTTGATCCTACTGCCGAAGGTATCATGGATTGGCAGTGTGACAGCTCCTACATGACGGATTCAGATGATGGGTTAGAAAACTGGTAGAACAGACTTTATGAGCTACATGGACATAGATGTGCCAGAATTACCAAATCTCTCAGATGGCTTGGTGCACAGGTAAGAGTCCTACCTATTTTTGATGGCTTGTCAGACCCAGAACAGTTTATTGAACAATTCTTAGGCCAAATACCAGATTCACAGAAAATGGAGACTCTGGATTCAGTATTCAGAGCCACAGCAGCCAGATGGTGGAATGGCCATAAGAAGAACATTCCTAGTTGGGAAGCTTGTCAGAAGTTCCTTCGCTTGAGATTTATGGATCAGCCCCAGGAGGTGCAAAGTAGGTTTGATGGAAAGACTAGCCCTCAGGAACATTTGGTACAGTTCTCCGAAGCGTGGCAGCATGTACCTTAGGAAGAATGGGTACATAGGTTTGTGCATACTCTGGAACCGATAGCAAAGAATTGGTACGCGGAGGCTGAGCTTTGCCAGGATACTGTAAGTTGGGATTGTCTTATTGATAGTTTTGTGCTTACCTTTTATACTAATGAATTTTGTCCAGTTTTAGATGCAGCTATCAGGTTGATCCATACTAAGGTATTTGATGATCAAGAAGTAGTAGAATACTAACCTGATTAGAAAGCACAAGAAGCTCATGTAGTCGAATATTATAACCTCGCAATTGATGAGGATGATGATCCGTGCAATATTGATATTCCTGAGTCAGAAGGACACTGCAACGTACACGAACCAGTAGTCGAAGCCCCTGAAGTGACTCAGCCCCTGAAGACACGGACAATCAACATTGGATTAGACAACCAGCCTAAGTATGCTACCAGTGGAGATTATTGGGATGAAGAAACAGCAAGCAAAGCGACCCAACTTCTCCATGTGTATCGGGACTTATGTCTGATGAAGTTCCTTGAAATAAAAGGAATGATTGAAGCTGTGGATGACATTTTTTCATGGGTAGAAGCTCGACTCCATGTCGCAGATGGTGTCCAGAGGTGTGGAATGTCCTTATTAGGGCACAGCCACAGCTACTGCTTGGGCCGAAGGAGGAAAGGTCTGTCGGAACTTAAAAAACGACTGTTAGAAGAAATAAAATTTGGCGGTGCCGGTATGTTCTCTGTATTAACTGCCTATATTAATGCGATCTTGGAAAATCTACCACCGTTTGGACAAGATCTCTGTCAGATTTGGTGCCATCAATGCACAGTTATGACAGATTTCGTGGATAGATTCTATAAGAAGACACCTACACCCGCGATGTTCGCATTTTTCAGTTTCTTGAGTTTTACAATTGCATCCATGTCAGCCGATCGCGAGTTCCAGGAACTGTTGAGAGAGTTTGAGCAGACGGGTTTGCCGAACCTTTTCAACCAACCACCTGCATCTGCACCCTGTGAAGAAACTCCCCCAGCGCAGACTCAGCCAATGCAGACATGATCTGCCGAAATAATTTTAAGCCCGAAGTATGCTCTAAGCACAACGAATACCGACACAAGTAATCAGGGAAAACACCAAAGGACCCCGAGATGCCTCCGTCTGGTTCAGCAGAGGTCCCACTTGCAGAATATGAGAACATTGCACCGAAGCCTCCACCGTATCTTCCACCAATTTGACCAGGAGTTCATCCACCTCGGTGGACAAAGAAGTTCACAGTACGCACCCCTTCGTTGTCACCGGGTGTGCAGTTGGTTGGGACCATGACAGGGAAAATAGACAAAATTAAGTATGTTTACCGCGACACGAATGATCATGGGAAGTTTCCATAGTTTGCACCGGGAGAATACTTTCATTTCTTCAAATATCCAGAGACTGGCGCGACATTGCTGGAAGTAAAACAATGGGTTGCTTGCTTGGATCAAGCTAGTCTGCTAAAGATGCTCAATGTTCCCCATTTTGGTCGCAGCACACAGGTGACCATAGTGGTCAAGCAGCTACTGGCATCAGTACATGATGGCCACCTATGGATAGGAGACAAGAAATTCCTATTAATGGTGAGCTCATTCATAGGATCACAGCCTTACCAACAGCGGGGCCTGATCCGGGGACCGAATTTCCTTCAAATCATGAGGATATGAAGCTCGCACAAAGCATGAAGGAACGCTTTAGCTTGACAAAGGGACAACGAGGGTATCACACTTTCATGATTCAACACCATAATATTCACTTCGCAGTTGAGATTTTAGCATGCAAGCTCATGTGAAAGTGCAGACCATATGAAGTGCCTGCCCCGGTTATCATAATTGCTACGAACTGTGCCAAAGGCTACAGTTACAACTGGGTAGCGTATATCATGAAGGAATTCCTTGAAGACACTCGCGACGCGCAGGAGAAAGGTAGGCCCTTTCACTATTCATGGTTGATAGTCCTTAGCGCCCTGGTAGGATGGAAAGAACCTACCGAGGCGCAGTTTGCTGCTATACCTCCGGACATGCTTGGCGCAGTACGGTACGCCTCTCTGTGGGTTTCCTAGGATAAAACCCTACAGTAGATGACAAAATATGTATTTGACTTTTATATGATGAGTATCTCATATGAGATCACAAAAACCCCTCGGCTCAGTAATGAGTTATTCTCTCAATACGACGACGCAGCCCATTTCAGTGCCGACATGCATCATATTTTCATCTAGGTCCGCGCAGATCAAAAGCATCAATGGTTTAAGTTACCGTATGTAGTAACCAAAGAAGACATCCTCGCGGTAGTTCAACAGTGGCCAGCTGAATGGTTGAAGGATGTAGGGACAAAACCCACCATTCCAGTTCCCTCAGTTACCAATGTGGGCGTAGGCCCTAGTCATACACAGCAGAAAGTCCCCCCTGAAGATAGTGAAGAACAAACTGTGCCGCAGCAGAGTGAAAGCGACTAGGGTGGAGATGATGGAAATGAAGAAGAAGAAGAAGACTCGGTTAAAATTGATTCAAACCCTAATTGGCAGGATAAGCGCAAGACGCCAGATCCAGAGGAAGTGAACAAACCCTAGTCCCGAAAGAAAACGAAGGCGTCGAAGGACAAGAATATTGACAAGGAGGCTAGCCTGAGAAGTGAGGAGCTTGATCAGGATTTATCGAAGTCCACAGAAGTTCTCACCAAGAAATGGTCAGAATTTGTAGCTACACATCTGCATGCCATCACCGGTGTAGCAAAGCACATTTCAGAGTGGAAGGACTTAGCAGAAAAATCACTGATTGGCGCTTCAGCAAGCAGTGTCCTAGTAAGCGCACAACCAGACCTAAGGCAATGGCCGTCCAGAGATGACAAAGGCCAAGTGTCGAGTGCAGCCCTCATATTAACGGATGCTGCGTCTCATTCGGAGATGAGTATGAAGGTTGGAATCGATTACACTAAGATGTCCATGACGGAGCTACATCTCTGTCAATTAGCGATTATGAAGGAAATCCAGGCACGAGACCACTATTCACAAATGCAGTTGGAAAATGCCATAAGTCAACAGCAGGGCTTCGCAATGCAGCTGGAGGAAGCGGAGCAAAGAAAGAGGGATGCAGAACGTAATTGGATTACACTGGTACGAGTTTTGGATGAGGCATGTCGAAGTCTTCCTGACTTCGACGTACAGCTAGTGGAAGAACCATAATAAAGATTAGTCAGGCTGAAAGACTACACACAACAGTCTCGCAGTGAAATAGAGAAGCTCAAAGCAGAACATGAGGCTCAGATTTCAGAGCTTCAACTCCGCATCACCCCAGAGAGCCCACCAGAGGTCAGGGAGCAATGCTGAGCAGACATTCAGGCCTCAGCAGCAAAAATCTCGGATACTGTGAGCAGCGCAGCAAAGCTGCTAGAATACAGTGTTGAGGCCTAAACCACCCCGCAGGAACATCTAGAAGTTGGAAAGATACAAGAAACCATCAGGAAGCGACAAACAGAGTTGGATGCAGTAAAAGAGGAAATTAAGACTCTACTGCCTATGGAGAAAATGCTCAAGGTAAAGCGAAGCAATGAACTCCAGCGGGAAATTGATTCGTGTAGAGCAAAAGCAACAGAAGTGGAAAATTCTATGCAGCCACTTATCAGCGAAGCTTTCGAGTTGAGTACTGCTGTGGACACCCAACTCAAAGTTCTGAAGGAATATGATGCATTTGCGCAGAAAAATGCTAGCGAAGCATCAGCCGCAGTATTGTAGAAGTTGGTCGAAAAGGAGCAAGCAGCCGACAATATCATGCGTGGTCTCAATAATCAGTTCACTATCTTCGCTGACAAAGTTCGTCTACCAGAAGAGTAGCAGAGTGTCCCGGGATGGGCCACTAGTGAGTCTTAGGGGCCTGTTGGGGCTCCGACCTAAATGGCCCTTAAGTTTGGTAACTCCGTGGTTTTTGTGGAAGTTTGTAAGCGGAGTTACGACTCAAAACAGTCTTAGGGGTGTCGGGGTTGAGTTAGAGTCCTCTGTTTGTAATAAACCCATGGTTTAAGTCCAGGGTTTAGGGTTCGAGGTGCCCATGGTTTTGTAATAAGTGCAATGTATAAATAAGCACTCTTGTAAAGAAGTCAGGTTAGGCTTTTGATGTAAGATGAATTGATGCGAAGCCAATGCTATTTTGTAAGAGAAGGTTAAGTCCCAGCTGTGTGCGTGGACGACCTTTGCAGTTGTGTGCGCATAGGGTTTGTGGGTGATTAAGAAGATCTGCAACTGTGTGCGCATAGGCCTGCAGTTGTGTGCGTGGCTTTGGGGACTTGAAGGGATCTGCAGCTAAGTGTGCAGATCAGAACTGTGGGTTTTGTAAAGAGTTGAATAAAACATAGTTCTGTGGACGTAGCCCCTACACTGGGGGTGAACCATGTTATATCTTGTGTTGTGGTTCTTTGTGTTGTTTCTGTTATGTTCTTTCATGCATTGATAAATATATATCTGATAAGTAATATCACTGCTAAAATACTAACTTCGCTGTGAATTCCCAGTAAAGGGTTAAGCAAGTCACTGCCTGTTTATCTAGCTACGAAGTTATATATGTGAATGTCGAAGCTATGTGTTATATGAGTATAAGTTATTAAAGGCTAAAGGTATAGTAATATCCCTCTTTTTCTTGCAGAAACCTGATTCTGCAGCACCCCATAGCTGTTTCGGGTGAGACTGCAACTTGCTCGTAGATTGTTGCCAAAAGGGCCAACACTGCGGGTCTTTTGTTGGTGCGAAGTGAATGGTATAAAACCCAGGTCTGCCCTATAGCCCAACACCGCATTACTCAGCAATGTCTCCTACCATATGGCATCAAGCCTTTCAAAGATGAGGTATTGTGTGATGTGGCCCCACTTGAAGTCTATGATGTTCTTTTAGGACAACCATATATGTGGAAGTGTCATGCTGTATATGAGTCACGGCCTTGCAGTGTCATTGTCACTTTGGGAAAACAACTCTACCGAATCCTAGAGATAGTTCCACCTAACAAAGTCTCGCAGGGTAGGAAGATAAGCTCCCACACCAGAAAATTATTCCTCTTCACAAATGCGTTTGAAGGAGAACATAAGATCACAGAGACCTCCACACCCTCTGCACAGGGTGTCTCTGCTCGTCAGACACAAGAAGAAGATAGAGCCATTGTTTCCTCATCTATCCAAGTACCTCTACGATGCAAGGCCAGGCATTCAAGGTGCTCATCCAAAAACAAATCATCCAAACAACAATTATAGCCCTCTCAGGATGCCAAAGAAAAACAACCTCTTCACTTCAACAAATGTCACACTAGGAGATCAACTCAACACACAATTCCAGATATGATACGGGATTCGACGCAATGGAGAACATTGCTTCCTAAGGAGGGAGGATTGATCCAGATGGATATCGGTGGCCACCCACCTATTCCACTGGCTCAAAACAATTGTCCATTGTGGCAGTTTCGTAGTTATTTTTCTGCAGTTTTTTGGGTCCTAAAATTCCGGGGCTGTTTTGAGGCCCTAAACGATGTTTTTTGGAGATTCAGGGCCAAACAATTTCCATCAACATGCATTTGGCTGACCAAAAATTGTAAATCTTAGACAGACCTTTCCAACGAGCTATCAAATGCCCAAATCAGAGATCGTATGCAAAAGTTATGACCCCGGGAAGTTGACTATTCAACTTACCACCGTGGGGTCGTAAACTTTATGACGGTTCATCTTCTAGGGTTATGTTTTGGACTTTTGGGGTTCTCACCTCATTCTTATTATAAATAGGCCCCTTTGGCCTCATTTTGTATTCAGCTTGGCAGGAATGAGCGTAGCGGCCACATCTCTTCTCAGAGATAGCTACCACCATTCTAGCAATTGTATTACAGTCTGTTCTATTTCCGCCATTTAATAGAATATGTGTTTACTGTATATTTTTTATCTTTTCAAAATGTCTGTTATTATGATTCTGTATATGTTCTTTCATTTCGTTCATGCATAAATCCGGATCAACGGGTCACCAACTTACTTCCCGTGTGTACAAGCATCTTGATCCACTATGACCCACGTACATCGGGAAATGTGCTCAAAAATAAATATTTGGAGTTTTCCCCTTATCAAGTAATAAATAACTTGACTCTTGGCCTTCCATATTCCTGGAAACTTTCTAATTCGACCCTTCACTTCTCATTGAGGGGCTATAAATTGAGCTACTTGGAAGCATTGAAGGAGGAGTACTTATGAGAGAAAATAGATTATAGTGGATTGGTGCCCCATTCTTTCATACTTGAGTCTGCATCCCTTTGTCTTTGGAGCAGCCATTAGTGCTCCTTCCCAAGATTTCCTTTGTCTTGTGAGCTTCCCTTGATATGGAGGATTGAAGTCATGGAGGCCTAGGCGGAGGACTCGGTTTATCGATTTCAACGAGGTGCCGACAGAGGTTGTCATTTGTATCTCTATTTACGTTTAATAGAAATATCCATTATATGTGTAACTATGAATATTTGTATCCATGGATGTAGTTTCTTTGAATATATATTGGATTTATATATGCTAGATTAGGTTCTAACACTTAATATCTATCATGTTTGTGTATTTTGTTGTTTTTGAGGATGGAATGTAGGTACAAGTGTGATCAAAAACTCAATGGGGATCTTCTATGAGCGTCCGGAATAAGGTACACTTCTCATCCCTTAGTGTTAGACTTGTTTATATCTTTATCATATTGGAAATGGGTCGATTTTTGGTGTCATATTGTTCGTTGTGGTCCCCCCCAAGCCATAGGAATTTTTCTCTGTAATAGAATTGGCGACTTCATTGAAAACTTTCCTTTTTGTTGGGGTTTGGGTGGACAATGTACTTAATTTTCTCTTTGCTTCTCTATGTTTCTGTGTCGCGTTCAAGAGTGTGTTAGCCCATTGGAATTCCTTTGAATTAATATGAGTCTTAGCCTACCTTTTTACCACATATCTCTTTCTATACGAGGTCATAGAGGTGACAGTCGCATATACATGTGGGATGTAATACTTACAGTCGCGTATACACGCGAGGTTTCAGTGAACAATCATGTACATCCATTTTTTGTGATTGAGATCTTGATGTTTGGGAGATTCTGAGTGGTTGTGAGTGTTGCCAAGTCTTCTTGGGTCCCTTTAGTGCTTGTTTACTGCTTTTGTGCCGACCAGAGATATCTTTTTCTTTGCTTTTATTTAAAAGTTGTTCTTGTCATTTATCTGCTTTTCGTTTTATTATTAGTGCATTCTAATTTTGGTTTCAGTGTATTGCTTAGCTTGTGTCTGATACTTGCTGCAGGGTCTGGGATTTTATAGAGTCTGTTTTTTGCATTTTCATATCATTTATGATCAAAATACAAGATATTGTTATTTTTGGCATGTTTTGCATTATGAATTTGCATTGAAATGGTACTTGAATTAGTTTTTCTTAGATGAAGTAGTGTTCAGGATTTCATATAGGAGTGATTGCATTGCATTTGAAGAATAAATTTGTGCATTTCATGTAGTGGCATACCCATTTCTCATATTTAAATACAAATTGCACTTGGCATTGTTGTTTAGGTGTGCATATTTATTTCACTGTTGAGTCATAATATCACTAGTTGCATGTTCATTACCCTTGAGTAACCAAAACCATTAAAATTAATGCTTAACTTAAAATTGATTACACTTTTTATTTGATAGAGGTGCACCAACAAGCTTAGGATGTAGAGTCTTGGAATAGGGTGTCCTGAGTAAATTTTTCCAAGACTATGAAACAAAACAATTAGGTGTTTGTCTAGGTGAGAAGTGAAATCCTTGGTATAATTAGTGTTCTCAGGAGGCTCCTCTTACACGGGAGTTAAGAATGAGGAAAGACACATGTTAGTGGTGGGGATATCCCCTTGCCACTTTCTATTGAGCGTCAGAGATATTTCCAGGATCTTATTCATATCTGGGGGTTTTGAGGTACCTTTGGTGTGCTTTTGAGCTTTGGGATTTGTTACCCTACCCATACGATAGATCCTGCCTGCAAATGTCTGCCTGAGCATTGGTTATATTGGGGTGACCTTAGTTTCCTTACCTAGGTATAGCAGGGGGTACTTGCAGAGGTTATTTTATGAGTGTCTTGGTCATTTAGGGGTCGAACAACACAGTCGCTATATGCGTTGAAGCTGAGGGATAATATAATTAGTTACACACCTCCACTTCTAGTGTATGGGAGCCTTAGTCCTCTCCTAGGAGAGACATATCTACTGCATTCGGGAGCTCACTTATCCTCCATATTGGCTTGTTTGCATCTGACTTAGCTTTACTTAGGGGTGTGATATTTGTGCACTAGATTGTATTAGGGATTGGAATTTGTTATTATTTTTGTGGAGTCATCGTGGATCGAGTTTCGGTGCTCCATCGATCTCGATGTTTAGTAGCGATTTCTCCTTGTGGATCTCCTCGTCCTCCTTGGAAGAGGACTAGATATTCTAGGCAAATTTTACACATTGTGACTCACACACCGTTCTCATCATGAGTACTATGTCTAAGATTCTGGAACTCCCTCCTTCTATATCCTCTGGAATAGGGAATGCTATAGTTTTGAGACCTAGGAATCTAATTGACATCGACCCTCATGGGGTTGGAACTTCCTATAACACATGACTCCAGCTGTCAGACTTTGCAGCGTCTTATTAGAGGTCTTCCTCGGGAAGGTCGAGTGGTGAGACTCATCACATTCCCTCTAGCATTGGTGTTTTTAGGTTTGGCATGCCAGACCTTACTAATACTATTCCATCATCTGTCATTGATCCTATCATAGATCTGTTATGGAGAGAAATTCCTATGGCTTGGGGTACCACAATAGACAGCTTGACTTTAAAAATCAATCCTTTCCAATATGCAATAGAAATCAAATATCTAACACTAAAGGATCAGACCTCGTACCTTATTCTGGATGGTTGAAGTAGATCCCCGTTGAGCTTTCCAACTTCAGCTTGAATTGATGAATCACTTCCTTAACAACAAGTAAACAAGACAAGCACACTATATATATTGGTGTTATATCTATTCTAGCATATATAATCAACAATGTATAAGCATTTGAAATCATCCATGGATAAAATATTCATTCAAACATACATTATTGGATAGGAAAAGATATTTCTATTAATATAAAATCAGAGATTACAATGGATACAACCTCTACTAGCACGTCTGCGAATTGGAGAAACTAAATCCCCCACTTGGGCCTCCACCACTTCAATCCTCTATCACTCGATAGCAAGCTCACAAGCAAAAGGTAAGCTTGGGAAGAACACAAAATTGCTCCAAGGGACAAAGGGATGCAGACTCAAGCACAAGTTCTGGAAACAATGGACTATAGTTTCTTTGCTCTCAATTCTCTTATATGCCTTCAATGTATCAAAGAGTTCCTTATATAGCTTTTCAAAGGGGTAATGAAAGGTCGAATCCGAGCAATCTCAAGGCATATGGAAGGCCAGGAGTCAAGTGAGTCGGATCCATGTCAAGGAAAACTCCAAAAGGATTTGGATTTTGTACAGATCCCGATGTACGCGGTTTTAGGGGTCAAGCCCGCGTATATACGCGATTAGGGGTTTAAAAGTCGCGTGTATCATTTTTCACATGTTTATAGGGAAGGTCTAGGAAACATCAAAGGACAAAAAGTGGTCCAAGGGGTCTAAGGAGTCTGCAGAGGGACAGGGGAAGGCCATACAAGAGTGATTCACTTGGAGTGGTAAAATCAGCGATAACAGATGCCCCCTAATGTGTGAGGTCAGAGGGGTCATACGATGGCCGAAATATATTATAAGTCCATCCCAGAAGTGGAGTGATGAGGATCCCAAATGGAAGACCAAGCACCCAATCAACATAGTACAATGATACAACTCTGCACATAACTGTGAATACATATAGTAGTCCTGGATACATAAGAGTACAATGGCCATGAATAGGCATGACAAAAAATATCACATAAGTGGTCATCATCACGTACAATATACATATATTAGAATCTCCATGATGAATATATACAAAGGATCATGATCTCCATAATGGATGAAGATATATATTGGATCAAGATCTCCATACTAGCTGGAAATGTCTGACATATATTGGAATCAAGTCATAAGAGCTGAAATCTCATGAACACTGACACGATCAAGGAGGTAGCATATAAGAGATGCCACCAATCTGGAAGGTCTTCTACACAAACCTCTACGAGTACATGTCCTACTATGTGAATAGAGGTGTCGAGGTCGAACATAGTAGTCCATTGTCTAATTATCGGTCATTGATGTATACCGTTAACAGACGCGAGATCACCCACCGATAATGAAAATGGGAATCAAGGTACTAGAGTGCAAACTAACAAGTGTGAATAAATGTGTTGAGCTCGAACACTTGAGAGGATCCATCGAACAAGGGACATTGATGTATTCCCAAATACTGTCGATAGCGAGAGAACCTGCCACTCATGACTGCAAGTCTCAAGGCACTCAAAAATGACTCTAGATTCCAATCCCAAAATAAATGATCTGAAGTCGATGGGATGAAATCCAGTGGAAGGAGGGCATTAAGGAATTCCCCATCATCCAAAACGAGGTACTTAGCAAAGCTGTATAATGTGGAAGGACTTGATCATAATGTGCATGAACCAGTAACTGTACCGGGAATGGCCAACATGCAAAGTCAAGATAACTGAGGAATGGCCGAATCAGGTTTCAAATTCCTTTGAACAAAAGCATAACGATGAATGGTGACTGAATAAAGGTAGCATAGACTCGATATACAAAACTGGGACATCTCTATGACATAGGAGGAATCGACAGAGGCTCCATGGGACTGGAAGCTTAACCAGTTGGTGGAGATAAAATCAGATAAATGAGTACAACTCCTAAAGTCAAACTATAAACCCAACCAATGAATGTGATACATAGTGCTCCGTTGGAAGGCGACATGACTCGACAGCTTCCAAAAGATAACATCTTTCCTTGTCCAACTTTTTGGTTTTTTGGTTTTTTTTTTGGACTTTTTCAAATATTTAAAAGGCTTGAAAAAGAATAAAACTGCTTTATAGTTAAACACTAGGAGGAGACGAGTGTCATATGGGAAAACAAACTAGTTCCAAGCAATGGAACATATCTATGCTCAATGCAAGGATCCATGTGTAGGATAGCGACACTTGGGGGAAAATCCCCTCCCGGTAAAAATAGGGAATCAAGTTGTAAAGGATATATAAAATGGCTCTGCATGGCTAGACATGAGACAAGCTCGGGCCATATGGTTGAAACTCAATGTCAGGGAAGCCAACGTAAGGCTCAGTATGGTAGGAAAAGCTCATGATAATGCAATTACAACTTGACATAAGGGAGTCCTGACGGAAATAGGCCAGCAAAATATCAAGAGGAGTATGAGGCTCTTGCGAAATGTCATGGCAATACTATACAATGGACTCCCACACCCTAAGGGACAAAATGTCAGCATGGGCACCAAATGCAAATAAGGCGCTAACTAGGGTACCCATGTAAGGTCAAGCTCTACCACTCATATCATGCCACTTCTAAAACAACAAGAAGGTTCCATGACATAATAGAGTGGGTTCGTACCTAAGGCTATAATGAAACGGTCATAAGGTCATGCAAAATGCAAATGGTGATGAAATCGACATGAATGGGTCAATCCCTACCAGAGTCGCCAATTCTGTTATGGAGAGAAATTCCTATGGCTTGGGATACCACAACAGACAGCTTGACTCCAGAAATCAATCATTTCCAATATGCAATAGAAATCAAATATCTAACACTAAAGGATCAAACCTTGTACCTTATTCTGAATGGTTGAAGTAGATCCTCATTGAGCTTTCCAACTTTAGCTTGAATTGATGAATCACTTCCTCAACAACAAGTAAACAAGACAAGCATACTATATATCTTGGTGTTAGATCTATTCTAGCATATATAATCAACAATGTATAAGCATTTGAAATCATCCATGGATAAAATATTCATTCAAACATGCATTATTGGACAAGAAAAGATATTTCTATTAATATAAAATCATAGATTACAATGGATACAACCTCTGTCAACACGTCTGTGAATCGGAGACACTGAGTCCCCGACTTGGGCCTCCACCACCTCAATCCTCTATCTCTCAATAGCAAGCTCACAAGCAAAAGGAAAGCTTGGGAAAAACACAAAAGTACTCCAAGGGACAAAGGGATGCAGACTCAAGCACAAGTTTCAGGAACAATGGACTATAGTTTCTTTTCTCTCAATTCTCTTATATGCCTTCAATGTATCAAAGAGTTCCTTATATAGCTTTTCAAAGGGGTAATGAAAGGTCGAATCCGAGCGATCTCAAGGCATATGCAAGGCCAGGAGTCAAGTGAGTCGGATCCATGTCAAGGTAAAATCCAAAAGGATTTGGATTTTGTACACATCCCAATGTATGTAGTTTTAGGGGTCAAACCCATGTATATATGCGATTAGGGGTTTAAAAGTCGTGTGTATCATTTTTCACATGTTTATAGGGATGGTCTAGGAAACATCAAAGGACAAAAAATGGTCCAAGGGGTCTAAGGAGTCTGCAGAGGGACAGGGGAAGTCCATATAAGAGTGATTCACCTGGAGTGGTAAAATCAGCTATAACAAGATCCTAGTGTTGGGCCTGGGGGAACTTGAGCTCCTTTCCTTACTGATAGATTTGCAAGTGCTCATATTGCACCTTCCACTCCATTTGTGGGAGGGTTTTCACACCCTTCATCCGGGAATAAAAATGGTGTTCACTCTCATGGAGGTGACCATAGACATGTGAACATTGGGGACACATCTTACATTCCATATTATGCACCATCATCCACCACACCTATTCCTTCAACTTCCTTTCTTATGTCATACCCTCCTCACATCCGACAAGGTCCTTTGGGACGTGGTGCAACAACTAACCATGTCACTCCCTCTTCATCTGGTGTTGTTGTGTCGGGAGGTTACGTACCTCCTTATATGTCTAGGAGTCAACCTTCCTATCAATACTATAACTATGGTTACATAGCACCTCATCTTCAAGGTATACCAAAATATCACATTCCCTTGCATCCTTTTATGGGTCATATGGGAGGGGTTTAATGTCTGACTGACCAAGTCCATGGTCTTTACTACAATCATCCTTATGTGAACCAACCTTTTTAGGGAGCATGGAACCAGATGACACAACCTAGGCTCCCTTTCTTAGCTACATTGAATTTGCATGACCTTTCAAAGTTGACCAATGATCCGATATCTCATGATCCGATGTGGATGGTTGTTCCTGCCAAGCTTCCTTCGGAAATCTTGAAGTTTGAAGGTAGAAGTGGTGAGGACCCTGGAGAGCATTTGAATGATTTCCACCTCTGGTGCTCTTCGAACTCATTTAACCATGAATCTATTCATATACAACTATTTCAACGCAACCTCACGGGTCCTGCCATGAAATGGTATATAGAGTTTCCTGGGGGCACATATTAGACATTTACTGACTTAGCCATGACCTTTCTTAACCACTCTTAGCTACCAGTACGTTACGATGTTGGAACTGATCTCTTGTCTACATTTCAAAAAGATAAAGCCACACACATCTCTGATCATATTCAAGAGTGACATATACGGAAGAGGTCAATTAAGGCCAACATTCCACCCAATTTTTTGTTGGAATGGTTCCTCAAATATTTGTTCCCTTATATCGCAAATGATGTTTTGACATCTAGAGTAATGAATGAGGAGTAGGCTATCTTAGAGCTCAGCAGTTAGACCTGATTTATGCTCAGTCTGGGATCCTTTATGAGATTAGCCCTGACACACTGTGATCAAACTTTGAACCTAAGTTTAAAACTGAGCCACATGTCGATGGTATTTTTGGATTCACGAGTACCAAAGTCGTAGACCATGTTTCGAATCAAATGAATTTTTATTTTTTTGTTAATCAGTTTGCGATCAGACAAGCTACAACTTCGTCTAATCCCACACAATCAGCAGATGTGCTCTCGGTACATTAGATTGGGTGGGAATAAGAAGGAGAACCAAAATTATGAAAAGAACGGTGATAATGCTGGGGGGAAATAAAACTAAGAGGAAGGTTAAATTCCCTTGCAATATTTGTGGGGAGACCATCTCACATACTTGTGCCCTTGTATTGAGGACACCTCGAAGTTCATCGCATAGAGCCCAAATGTGTTGACTAACCCTTTATCAAATAATCAACACATGGCTTTGAGGAACATAGAAATCAGAATCACTTTTGGTGGGAATAAAAATCCACCAAATGCAGAAGGTGACCATGGTTGTATCAACATGAATTCAATAGCTAATGTTGTGACTCGTGCTAAATATTATGGTCTATCACAACCCAACTTGGGTAAAGAGCCCGCATCTATTGAGAGTCCTTTGCATATTGACAGGCCTACTATCTATACCTCATATACATAAAGGATTCCTAAAGCTCTTAGGGTACAACCCTAATGCTCGAGCTACCCAACATTATTCTATTGTCAAGGACCTGGGTCAGACTCCCAGTGCAATGTCATCTCTTAAAGTACTTCAGACTTGTCCTTCGCAGAGGAGAGAATTGTTAACTTCTCTTGGGGTTGTTGATCCTAATCCTTCCAAAGTAGTTAGATTTAACACTCACAAGGTCCAGACTCGCTTCCCTTTCCATGTCGGTTTCTTAGTCCATGTGGAGTGTCTGAATAACATGATAAAAAACACAGTCGTTGATGAAGGCGTTGCAGACTCTATGATGTCTCTATCTTGTTGGAAAGGTCTTGGCTCACCCACGTTGTCAAAACCTATGACCTTGTTGACTGTGATTGATGACGTTCATTTTGTCTGCATGGTATCCTTCCCTCTCTTCAAGTCCTGCTGGGATGGAAGACCATGTCGATCAAGGTAGAGGTGGTTGATGAGTCCCTTGACTACAATCGTTTACTGGTTCGAAACTGGATTTATGTTATGAAGGCGATCATGTATTCTATTTTTTACATCATTTGCTTCCCTTTTGAGGATCAAATTGTCATGATCAATCAAATGTCATTTGATAATATTGGTTTGAATACATCATCGGGATCCACCATCCTGACTATTGAAAATTATTAGCCTACAACTGAAAATGTTGGTGTTGGAATGTATCTGCCATTGATGGGATCTTTCAATATTTCAGCACCAATCATAGTTGTTGGTTCCTCTCTTGGTAGTGATTCGTCATCATTGAGTTTGGTCCCATTTCACACTACGTATTCGAATGACCCGTGGACTCTCACTTCTCTGACCACTTTGGATGAGGACCCTAGACCTATCGATATGGAGATGCCACTGTCTGAAGTAGAGGTTTCTTATCAAGATCTTCTTGATCCCATTGTAGACCCTGGTCCTTCCTCTTCACAGATGGAAGCGGGGGATCTCTTGATTAATTTTGTCACATCAATATTGAGATAAAGCACAAACTTACAGGAGATTCAAGACAATTTAGGCATGAAATGACATAATGGTACTACAATAGGAGGTTGCAAATCTGTATAATCAATAATATAATGAAAATCAATAATACAATGCCATGCATAACTTGCATGAATGGAGACAATTCGAATTCACTAGAGGTCATTTGAATTGAATGGATGGGTGTAGATTAACTGTCTGTTAGCCACACTGAACACACTAGTTAACCACTAATATAGCCATAATTGACTCAACTGAGTCCTAACTGAATCAGAGTGTAATGAATGACTGAGTCTAACTGAATGTAACTCAATCTGCATGTCAATCAGTAGGTAGGGGCACATCAGTAACTCCATTCAACTCCGATGAAGTGAATTGCACTGATACTAGTCATCAGAATTTGTTGGAGGCGCATTAACTCACTCCAGTTCACCCAAATCAGCCCAAGATAGACAATGAAATGAGGGAGGCTCCTTTACAACTCAACTTAACTGATTGTTAGGTGAAACAACAATCAATTAGCTATTTGGTGCACTTATGACACCCATTTCACCCCATAATTGCTCCTTGATTGAAGGAGGAAGCCCAAATAGCCTCCCTGATTGAAGGAGAAGGCTTAGTTGGCCTCCTTGGTTGAAGGAGGGTGTGAGTGTGTTGATATGATGCCATGGTGTGTTGATTTGATGCCAATTCGAGTCAATTAACTTAGGATAGTGATTAATTAGGCCAAAATTGACCAAAATAGGTGTGTGGGTTGGATAATGACTCTAACACCCCCCCTTAAGCTATACTTAGGAGGAGTAAAAAATAAAATGCATGAATGCTAGGGCCCCGCCAACAAAGTCCACAGGTCATCATGTACAAAAAAAATAACTCTAACAATGCTCAAAATAAAATGATCAGTGAGGAAAGAGGGAACCCCCCCCCTCCCCTCAAGCTGAACACTGAAGAAGTAACATATCAACCTAATGAACTCACCCCCAATAGTGAATGGAGGTAAGTGAACTTTTTCTCAGTAAATTTCTTGGTGAAGATATCTACAATCTGCTCATATGTAGGGAAGTATTGCAAAACAATGGTCCTGCCATGCACCAACTCCCTGATGTAGTGCATGTGTATCTCAACATGTTTGGTCCTTTTCCTCGTAACTGGATCTGTGGAGATATTGATAGAACTTTGGTTGTCCCAAAATATGATTGTAGACAAATCTCTACCAATCCCAAACTCTGAAAGAATGCCTTGCAACCAAACAACTTGGTTGCAAGCATTCACTGCTCTCCTGTACTCGGCCTCTACTGAAGATAATGCAATGGAAACCTGTTTATTGATATACCAGCAAATGGGGCCACCACCAAACATAAATACATACCCAGAAGTGGACTTCTGATCTATGGAATCCCCTGGCCAATATGAATCAGTAAATCCAACCAACACTAGCTCAGAATCTCCAGCATAGTGAATGCCATAGGATCTTGTGCCTTGAATGTACTGAAGGATCCTATTGGCTTCCTTCCAGTGGATCTCTTGAGGCTTCTGTATGTATATTGATACAACATTCATGGAATAACAAATATCAGGCCTTGAGTGTGTCAAATATAGCAAGATACGAATCAACTGGTAGTAAATAGTGCAATCCATGGGTCGAGTGGATTTTCCCTCTTCAAGGTTGATCCCTGAGAAGAAAGGAAATGGTGCAGCCTTGAAATAAGCCAGGTTAAACTTAATTAACAAGTCTGAAATATATTTTTACTAACTTACCATTATCCCATCAAAATCTTGTGAGATTTCAAGCCCCGGAAATTGCTTCAGGAGCCCCAAATCGCTCATCTCAAATGCATCATGAAGAGAATTTTTTATGAAAGCAATCGAAGCAAGTGTGCTTCCTGTTATCAAAATATCATCAGCATATAAGAATATGATAAGAATATTACCATAATACTATTGAAAATACACATTAGGTGTAGCTAGGGTTTTCACCCTAGCTTGTGCTGATGAGCACCTACTAAGGAATCTGGAATCCTTAGTAGCAGTTCGATTAAACTAAAAATACACTGGAAAG
>LPNX010185825.1:38659-49803 GCA_001517045.1 Pseudotsuga menziesii | reverse complement strand
GCGGGAACAACTAGCGCAGGAGGAACGTCAATATGCAAGTCCTGCGAATACTGATCATGATCAAGTTAATGATGACATGGAATTAGACGATGATCATGATGATAACATAATTGAGGATGATGGTACAAATTCATTAATCAATGATGCATTTAATGTTAGAATGGACGATGATCAACCTCATGCGCCGCCAATTGATGACTTTGAAGATCTTCATGATTTACCTACACTTGAGAAGGTAGATGAACCGCTTTTTGAAGGCTCCAGCATAAGTGTTCTCTCTGCTGTGTTGCTGATAATGAACTTGAAGGTTAAGAATGGTTTTTCAAACCCAGCCATCACGCTGGTGTTAAGGTATGTATGTGATTATATGTTTCATCGATCACATATATATGATTTGATTTATGTTGCTATAATATTTTTATTGGTATACGTACTTCATCATAAAAATAAATAAGGATGTATTTGTTTTCGTTAATATTATGCTCTTCAAATATTTATAATATTAATAACCATTCTTTATAAATTTGTTGTAACAGTTTGATAGGTGAGTATTTGTTACCGCCATCACATAAATTACCTCGCACATACCAAGATTTAAAAAATATCATGAACTATGTTGGAATGGACTATCAAGCAATTGATGCATGTCCTAATGATCATATTTTATATTATAATCAGTATGAGTTTGCAACAGAATGCCCTATATGTCATAGCAGTAGATACCGAACAGATCAAGTAACCAAAAAGGTGTCTCGTAAGGTTCTTCGTTATATTCCCATTATTCCACGCTTGCAACAACTGTTTAAGTGCAAAAACATAGCACAATTTATGGATTACCATGCAGGGAATAGAAGTGGAGATGATATTCTTCGAATGCCCGCATATGGTTCTGCATTTACAAACATAGAGGAATGCCCGCAGATGGTTCTGCATTTACAAACATAGAGGAAAAATTTCCACACTTTAAAGAAGAACCTTGTAATGCTAGACTTTCTTTGGCAGCGGATGGTGTCAATCCATTTAAAGAGATGAGATCTACTTGCTCGGTTTGGCCTGTTTTTGTCATCAACAATAACATTCCTCCATGGATGTCAATAAAGAGGGAGCATATAATGTTGTCAATGATTGTTCCAGGTATAATTTGTACTTTAGAACAATGTTTTTTTAATGCATTTGTATTTAATTTGTCATGAAGATCAATATTGTTGCATATTCAATATGTCATATATATATTTCATTTACTTATATGTATTGTATTTGTTGTTTTCTTTTAGGTAAGTACATAGTTAAAGATATGAATGTATATATCGAGCCTCTTGTTGATGAACTAGTTAAGCTATGGAATGGTGTCACTATGTATGATGTCTCTAGACCAGTAGGGAAAAGGGAATTTCAATTCCATGCAATGCTTTCCTGGACAATTCACGATGCTCCAGGGTTAACACATTTTTGTGGTCTTCAAACAAAGGAAAAATTTGCATGTCCAGTTTGTGGTCCCAAGATGAAATCTCGTCATTCAAAGAGTTTTTCAAAGGAAGTGTTTGATGAGTATAGGCACTTCCTCTCTAAGAATCATAGGTATCGAACTATCGAAAAACATCTTTTTAATGGGAAAGAGGAGACCGCATTAAAACCACAAAGAATGACACCTCACACGTGGAAGTTACAATATAATAGAAATCGTCAAGGTACGATTCAATTTGTCTATCTTATATATTCATATTGATCATCTCTTATATGTACCTTTTAATTTTTAATTTTGGATTATATTAATTTTTTTTACTGTAATATACGACATTTTAATCTCTTTAACTTATATATTGATTACTGATGGTTTGCATGAACATCATGAAGGTGTAAATGGGCTTCCACGAGGAATGAAAAGTTATCCCAAACAATTTAGTAGGTTTCCTTACTATGAGCACTTACTAGTTCATTTGTTTGATACAATGCATATCGGAAAGAATGTAGCTGAAACACTATGGCGAATATTAGACGGAAGGAATGACAAAGAAAAAATTGTCAAAATTTGCAATGACATTCATGAATCCAATCATGCAATGAAAGATATCATTGAACATTTAAACAACAATGGAGACCAAATTAATATAAGGTCACTTCCATGGTTATTGACTGAGAAACAAAGCAAGGCGGTAAAAGAAGTGATACAAAAAATAAAATTTCCCACAGGATTTTGTTCGAACATGAAGAATATCTTAACAAGGAAAGGTGATTTTGGTGGGGTAAAAACGCATGATTGGCATATCTTCATTAAGGTAATTATATTTCTAGTATATATATTGGTATATTAAAATACTGCATGTTTTTGGTTTACTTTTTTGCTTAATTTTGAAAAATATATTGATGAGACGTTTTCATTGTTACAGTATGTTCTACCTGTATCTCTCCTAGACAACTTTGACAATAATGTCAAACAGGTCATATATGATCTTGGAAAATACATGAGGTAATTAGAAACAATATTTTTCATGCATCATCATGTAATTTGTTTAATTCGTTGTATAACTTATATGAATTAACATTTGTTTTAGTCAATCATGTAGATTTGTACTACAATGTTAAATTTTCGTCATTAAATGATATCATTGTTTTCTTGCTTTACATGTAGATGGTTGTCATCTAAATAAATCCACAAAGAAGATATAAAGTATTGGAAGAGAGAAATTCCTTGTTTAATGTGTCAAATGCAGAGATTTCTACCTTCGACATTTTTCAATGCACAAGAACACGACCTCATACACCAAGTTGAGGAGATTGAATTGTGTGGACCTACACACGCAAGGTCCATGTGGATGGTTGAGAGGCACTTGAAATTTATGAAGGCTTTAGTTAGACAAAGAGCACATCCAGAGGGTTCTATGATGGAGGGATATATGGTATTTCAAGCCATGGTGTATATTGTTGAATATCTTCCAGGGTTGACGTTTATTAAGACGGAATTAGATCGATGCATTGGAGATCCAAACTCCACTAAGAAATTAGAAGGAGAGTACCTGATGGGGAAAGGTAAATCGAGGAAGATCAAAGGTAATTATTAAATGGTGTTATAGATAATTATTAATGTTAATATTAATCGTACATAATTATTTCATTTTTAATATTCATTAATGATATGCATCATTAATATTTATAATGTTACATTGCGTTAAGTAATTATAAATTTCTGAGTTGATTTATGTAATTCTATTTTCATGCAGTTGGTCATGAGTGGGATGCACTACATTTGTACGTCGCAAACAATCTTGATTGGATGAAGGTATGGATTGAATGATGTAATCAATCTGGTCGAGGACTATCATGGGAAGGTGTGGCTTCATTGGTTAAAGAAGCACATCGCAATGGAGATGGCAATCTAACAGAAAGGGAAATTGATTTAGCATATGGTTTAAAAGATAAACAGGTAAGCATGATATTAGAAATATAAGCCATAATATTTTCAATTACGTCGATATTCATGTTCATCTTGATGAATTTCATTTTATTTCCATACTTTAAGAACACAAAATACTTACTATCAATTGCAGGTAAAACACCACAAGGCTATGTGGTGCAACGGTCGTCATTATCGCATTAAAAAGTTGGATGAAACAAAGAAAACATGTGATTCTGGGATAAGTGCAGTCTTGGAGGTCACTAATGTTTCATCTAGAAGCGACAGACTTCCAGAATTGTCAGAAAATCAATATTATGGATATTTGGAAGATATCATTGACTGTGACTTTAAATCATTCAAAATAATTCTTTTTGTTGTGAAATGGTACAAGCTACGATTGAATCGATTTGATCCCGATAGAACTGTTATTGAACATGCTAATGGATTTACCATGGTCAATACAAGGTCGCTTGAGTCACGAACGTCAGAGCCCTATGTTCTTCCAAGTCAATGTGAACAGGTATTTTACTCAGAAGTTCCTGGTATACAGGGTTGGTCGTTTGTTATTAGACATGATCCAAGAGGAAGGCTAGTAAAGTATAATATTGTAGAGGAAGCTGAAGACGGTTTGGAAGAAGAAGGTGATCATGTAGAAAATCAACATGAGTTGGATGTTGATGATCATAATGTTACGTAGGAAGATGTTGAAGAGTTAGTTGAAGCAGATGATGTTAGCGACAATGTTCATGATGAAGATGATATTGATGATTATAAAGATGATGGCGACGATGATATAGCCTTTAATCCTTATAATGTTGAATCCGGATCAGATGATATCGATGCAGACTTGGATACAGATGAAGACGATGATGAAGTGCATTGAACATCATTCCAAGTGATATATTGTGAGGGGTGGGGGGGGGCAGATGAGCTTCCACCTTCATGTGGTTTTCCCTGTTGAGTAGAGAATATTAAAATATTCTCGAAACTAAGAGAAGCTCATTTAATTATCATTTAATAAATCCTAACCTCTCTACAATTTCTACAAGTACAGTTAAACAAATGGCAAAAACAGTGGAAGTCTCCATCATCTCCATCGTCATCTCCATCTTCATCACCATCACCATCACCATCATCACCATCATCATAATCATCGATATTGACATATTCATCCTCATCATAATCATAGTCATCTTCATCGACATCATCATCATGGCTAGCATCATCATCATCGTCATCGCCATCATCATTGCCATCATCATCACCATCATCATTGCCATCATATTCCTCATCATCATCATTGACATCGCCATCATCCTCATCGTCATCCTCATCATCATCATTTCCATCATCCTCATCCTCATCATTGACATCGCCATCATCCTCATCCTCATCATCATCATTGACATTGCCATCATCCTCATCCTCATCCTCATCATCATCATTGCTATCATCATCACCATCATCATTGCCACCATATTCCTCATAGTCATCACTGACATCACCATTATCCTCATCGTCATCCTCATCATCATCATTGCCATCATCCTCATCCTCATCATTGACATCACCATCATCCTCATCCTCATCATCATCATTGACATCGCCATCATCGTCATCCTCATCGTCATCATCATCATTGCCATCATCATCACCATCATCATTGCCATCATATTCCTCATCATCATCATTAACATCGCCATCATCCTCATCGTCATCCTCATCATCATCATTTCCATCATCCTCATCCTCATCATTGACATCGTCATCATCCTCATCCTCATCATCATCATTGACATCACCATCATCCTCATCGTCATCCTCATCATCATCATTTCCATCATCCTCATCCTCATCATTGACATCGTCATCATCCTCATCCTCATCATCATCATTGACATCACCATCATCCTCATTGTCATCATCATCATTGACATCGCCATCATCCTCATCGTCATCCTCGTCATCATCATTGCCATCATCATTGCCTCATCATTGACATTGCCATCATCCTCATCCTCATCCTCATCATTGACGTTTCCATCATCCTCATCCTCATCCTCATCATCATCATTGCCATCATCATCACCATCATTATTGTCATCATATTCCTCATCATCATCATTGAAATCGCCATCATCCTCATCCTCATCCTCATCATCATCATTGCCATCATCATCACCATCATCATTGCCATCATATTCCTCATCATCATCATTCACATCACCATCATCCCCATCCTCATCCTCATCATCATCATTGCCATCATCCTCATCCTCATCATTGACATCGCCATCATCCTCATCCTCATACTCATCATCATCATTGCCATCATCATCACCATCATCATTGCCATCATATTCCTCATCATCGTCATTGACATCGCCATCATCCTCATCCTCATCCTCATCATCATCATTGCCATCATCATCACCATCATCATTGCCATCATACTCCTCATCATCATCATTGCCATCATCATCACCATCATCATTGCCATCATACTCTTCATCATCATCATTGACATCGCCATCATCCTCATCCTCATCATCATCATTGACATCGCCATCATCCTCATCGTCATCATCATCATTGACATCGCCATCATCCTCATTGTCATCCTCATCATCATCATTTCCATCATCCTCATCCTCATCATTGACATTGCCATCATCCTCATCCTCATCATCATCATTGACATCGCCATCATCCTCATCCTCATCCTCATCCTCATCATTGCCATCATCATCACCATCATCATCATCATTGCCATCTTCCTCATCCTCATCATTGACATCACCGTCATCCTCATCCTCATCATCATCATTGACATCGCCATCATCCTCATCGTCATCATCATCATTGACATCGCCATCATCCTCATCGTCATCCTCATCATCATCATCGCCATCATCCTCATCCTCATCATTGACATCGCCATCATCCTCATCCTCATCCTTATCATCATCATTGCCATCGCCATCATCCTCATCCTCATCCTCATCCTCATCATCATCATTGCCATCATCATCACCATCATCATTGCCATCATATTCCTCATCATCATCATTGACATCGACATCATCCTCATCGTCATCCTCATCATCATCATTGCCATCATCCTCATCCTCATCATTGATATCGCCATCATCCTCATCCTCATCATCATCATTGACATCGCCATCATCCTCATCCTCATCCTTATCATCATCATTGCCATCATCATCACCATCATTATTGCCATCATATTCCTCATCATCATCATTGACATCTCCATCATCCTCATCGTCATCCTCATCATCATCATTGCCATCATCCTCATCCTCATCATTGACATCGCCATCATCCTCATCCTCATCATCATTATTGACATCGCCATCATCTTCATCATAATCATCATCATTGACATCGCCATCATTTTCATCGTCATCCTCATCATCATCATTGCCATCATCATTGCCTCATCATTGACATCACCATCATCCTCATCCTCATCATCGTCATTGACATCACCATCATCCTCATCATCATCATTGCCATCATCATCACCATCATCATTTCCATCATATTCCTCATCATCATCATTGACATTGCCATCATCCTCATCGTCATCCTCATCATCATCATTGCCATCATCCTCATCCTCATCATTGACATCGCCATCATCCTCATCCTTGTCATCATCATTGACATCGCCATCATCCTCATCGTCATCATCATCATTGACATCGCCATCATCCTCATAGTCATCCTCATCATCATCATTGCCATCATCATTGCCTCATCATTGACATCGCCATCATCCTCATCATCATCATTTCCATCATCATCACCATCATCATTGCCATCCTCATCCTCATCATCATCATTGACATCGCCATCATCCTCATCCTCATCCTCATCATCACCATTGCCATCATCATCACCATCATCATTGCCATAATATTCCTCATCATCATCATTGACATCACCATCATCCTCATCCTCATCCTCATCATCCTCATCCTCATCATCATCATTGCCATCATCCTCATCCTCATCATTGACATCGCCATCATCCTCATCCTCATCGTCATCATTGACATCACCATCATCCTCATCCTCATCCTCATCCTCATCATTTCCATCATCATCACCATCATCATTGCCATCATATTCCTCATCATCGTCATCCTCATCATAATCATTGACATCGCCATCATCCTCATCCTCATCCTCATCATCATCATTTCCATCATCATCACCGTCATCATTGCCATCATATTCCTCATCATCATCATTGACATCGCCATCATCCTCATCCTCATCCTCATAAAGCAACTCTTCTTGGAAGAAACATTGAATAAATGACATAGTGGATACAAGTTCATAGAATATTGAGATTCTATAATGAAAGTGACTTGGACACCCTACATACAATTAGTCAACCATTCACTTGGGTATTTCAGAGCAAGAAATAAATGGCATTAGGTTCAAGAATCCATAGTTTTGGTCGAGGGAATGAAATGGGATCTAGTACCTAGCACAAACTATCAAGTGTGAAAATATGTGATGAGGTTAAACACTTGCAGAATCACTTGAACATGGGTTATTGGGGTATACCCATTTTAGATTGCAAGAAAACTTGCCTTTGATGTTAGTAAGTTCCAAGGTACCATACTAATGTCTAAATATATTTCCTAGAAAAAAAAATGGAGTCAATAAGAATAGATCCATCAGATGGAGAGTCTCGAGTTACCTTTCATAAATCAACATGGAAACAACAAGAATCTAATCTGATTGCTTGAAATTGAAGAGAGGAAAGCATTAGGTACAATTCAATACTATAATGGTTGACACAAATGGTCAAAATATATGAGGAATAACTAATGTAGGCTTACTAACTTCCCTTGAGCATGAACACAACACAATTATGAATTGAACAACGACTGGTTCCAAGTAGGGACCAATGAAATAAAACATCAACAAAAGATAAATTGAATGGATTCTCCATGGTGATTAGAAAGGTAACTAATTCATGAAGTAAACTTAGAAACATGGTATGACTCCTATGGAAATTCTACACCAAATTGTAAGAGACCGGCACAAACAAGTGTCGTGTTCAAGTGTGAAAAATATTGATATCTACCACTTAAAAAAATCAAAATACCCCCCACCTTTTGATTTTTTTATTGTCTTTTTGATGTTTTTGTAAGATCAAAAAGATAAGTATGCTATGAAATAGTGGAGGAAATGAATGTTGTAAAAGAATTCAACTACATTCCATGTGCACATGGTAGTCCCATGCAAAACAAATGAAGAAAAATGTATTGGGTTAGTTTTATACACTCATTAATGCCTTCGTTTCATGGGTAAAGTTTAATAAATACTAGCTACTAAGGTAAATGGTGACCCTTTGGAGGTTTCACTCCATCCCAAACATTAGCATAAGGTAAATGGTGACCCTTTGGAGGTTTTGCTCCATCCCAAACATTAGCATAAGACACTAAACACATCGTCTGGGAATAAAAAGGGATATCCTGCTTTATGAACCATGGGCTCTACGTGAAATTGATTCTTCCTTCCCTCACGCACTCACACAGTCTGCTATTGTTCACCTGCACGCTCAATGCCCAAAGTTGGAGCAAGGGTTTGAAGCACAGTTTGCAATTGTTGATCACCTGCACGCTCAATGCCCGAAGTTGGAGCAAGGGTTTGAAGCACAGTTTTCAATTGGAGCAAGGGTTTGAAGCCTCTTTGTCCTCTGCAACGATATTTTCCTGGGTGTGGATACGGGTTTGGTTAGAAACAGTTTACCAACAGCACACAGGCAAGAAGAAGAGGAGCTACAGGTCGCGGAATCGCTGGTGGAGGCAGAGGATTTGGGGTAAGTTTGAAGCCATTGGATCTGCGAGTTTTTGCTGGATCATTCTCCCTTTAAGGTATGTCTGGAAAAAACTCTGTAGGCTTTAAGCAGTATAATTAATTTAAACCTTGGTATATTAGAGACCTAGTAATATCCCATTGAGACTTAATTTAAACCTTGGTAGAATCTCGCTACAAAGTATCCACACACCAGGACCCCTACCAGTTATGGAATTCTAACTGAATATTCTCAATATTCCCTCCCATGGTACATTTCCCCAAATTTACAGTGTGGTTCTCGACATAATATTCGTCAAGCCAAAGAACCATCAAATCCTCCAATGGAGCCATAGCTGTCTATAATTTTTTTTTTCAAAGCATTAGTAAAATGTTCACTCTACCAATAGAAGATTACCTCCTATCATTTGGAGAAAGAGAGTTAGCCTTGCAATACCAAACCCTAAGCCATAATAGTAAAACCATTGTGATAAATTATTGAATGGAAGCGAGAATTGTATCTAAAAACCAAAACCCCCCTTTAAATACTATCTTCTTCAAGATTGAGGCTAGAAGGATAGTTTCCCTACTATGTTCCATATTAGGCTACAAAAGCAGTGAAGAGGTGTATGAGACAATGTTAGGTTTTCTCTCACAATTATAGCCAATAGGAGGGCATACTCCTAAGTACGATACTCATGGTTTCATAGCTGAGACTCTCATTCAGAAACTAATAGAGTTTCCTTCCCAAGAGACTTTTAGATTTTCCTCTTGTTTATTATTCCTTTTCCCACACCAGAATTTCAAATATTTTGAAATTCTAGGACTAAAGATGATTGATTAATTAGACATGGATATTCTTTCATATGAATGGAATCCCATTTTTATCAGAAAATCAAGAAATTATAACTTCATATAGTTTACAGAAAAAGTAATGAGGATTTACTATGTCGCCATTCATGGGATAGATCTACCAAGAATGCCTAGAGAGGGCAAAGAATGGTTGCAGTTTACTCCAAAGACTAGAGTTTGAGACCGGTTCCTTTTTTTATATCATATAGGTATAAGTACTTACGGATTGGAGGGGAAACCATACAAGTTTTCCATTTTCTTGACAGTAAGATTAATATAAATGGAATACACCAGACAAATACTCTTATCAAATGAGGTATAAATTTGTGATGTAGAGAAACCAACAATACTGTTAGGAAAAAAACTAACTAGGATGATGCCTTCTCCATCATTGGAGTTCATGGTACCACATAAAGCCAAATAAATAACTCCAGTAGGACCTATACTGGTGGAAACTGACATGTGATCTATCTACAAGGAAATTAGAAAGGGAAGTGTACAGAGTGTAAATGAAGGAAAGCTACATGTTATGCCTTATAATAAAAGGTTGTTGACAGTTGCATATTGTGCTAATGACACTTTCAAATATTGAGTAGTTCATCCAATGGTTCCCATACCTACAACTCTGAGAGATTACAAAGATGTAGAGCATGTTTTGGATTGGTCCTTGTTCAATGATACCGATAAAGTATAATTCTTCAAACAGGACAGTGATATGATTTGTGTAGAGGTGGTAAAATCCAACAAGATAGAAAAAAGGATTAGAGAATCTCTGAACAAAGTAGGATATCTCCTAAAATATTTGAAATATACAGCTAGAGCCAAGAAATTAACTATCAAAGAGCTTGAGGATAAAATAGTGAATCTAAGTTCATAACCAGATGATGGCTCTCAACTAAAATAATTGATATTAAAGAAAGATAATGAAATTTCAATATCAAAGAGTCATCTGAAAATACCAAATATACACCTAGTACAAATAGTTGAAGTTCACCAAGTAGAAGAAGAGAAAGATAAATTATTAGCTATTGTGGAAGAACATAGAGATGAAGAAGAA
>LPNX010185825.1:19713-38623 GCA_001517045.1 Pseudotsuga menziesii | reverse complement strand
TCCCAAATATCCACCCTACAATTTCAAAGAGATAGAAGAGCACAAAATATAGAAGAATGCCAATCTCCCTTTCTGTTAGATTGCCATGTTCAAGTGTTGCCTTGCGAATGGTTTTCTCTGATACACCACTTCCAGATTGAGATATGGGCACCTTTGTTTCAGTTAATTCTTTTTTCACAAGATTTATATCACAACGATTCAATCCAGTTAGCCTCTGGAAGCTCCTGATATCTAGAGCACAGGACAAGTACTATCTAGGTGTGGTTTTTCCACTTGCTCTTCTAAACCTGCCTGGTTCAACAACCAATATTCCTTCTTCCAAGCTTGCACTACCAGTTCCCATCTGCACCTGAGCTTCAGAACCTCCCTGCTGATCTGCTCTTCTAATCATCGAACCAAGCCCTTTAGGCCTCTTCTGGAGATGCTTCAAATGGGTAATGGCATCATATAATTCCACCCTATTTGTCATATTGAAAGCCTAAATCAAAGCTTTCTTAGCTTCTTCAGTTTCTCCAGCACCCAACAATGCCACCGCTTTGTTGAGCTGAGCACACCAGTGATTAGGCCAGATAGCAAGCACTTTGCTGTACATTTCTGCAGCACAAATCAATGATATTCTGTTGGTAAGAATCTATCTTTCAATCTAAATGAAAGTGCGCCAGGTTGTACCATACCTTTTCTTTCATGCTCAATTTTTTTTGTTGAACTGAGAACCCTTTAGTCCACCTTGGTGTAGTTGCTTCTAATGAAGTCAATATTTATTTTCCATTTCCTATTGCTTCTCCTGTTTACCATTCCATGTTGATTCACCTTAATTACTAGATTGTGTGGGAGGAAATATGGGAGAAAATATCATCTCTTTCTGAAAATGTTCAAGGAAGTGTTTTTCATAGGACATATCTAAAACACCAGCCCCCTCCATTCTTTCATCAACTGAAAGCTGTGGCTGTAGCATTCGTAAAAGAGAACTGACATGTTCTTCATTAAGTTGGTGATAGGCTTCTTTGTAAATATAAGAATGCCAATCTAGAGAAAAAATGCACTCTTTAATAAAACTAAGCACTTCAACAGCTCCTTGTAAAGGAATATTACTGGAGTAAGAAACACTGTCATTTGCAGAGCAGGGCTGTTCATGTGGCATAAATTCAAAATCCAAAGGCAATGCATCTTAAGAGATTCAAAGCAGTGCATTTTGACAAAAAATTATGTAAGCTCAGCAATTTCATAAATGGGGATGGGGACAAGGGAAGGGAAGAAAGTATGTATAACTCAGCAATTTCCTAAATGGGGATAGGGAAAAGGGAAGGGTGTCTTGGTGGTTGTTTTGAAAACTGGTCCTAGCATCAAAGCAATGGTTTGACTGTACCATACCTTTTATTTCATGCTCAATTTTTTTTGTTGAACTGAGAACGCTTTAGTACACCTTGGTGTAGTTGCTTCTAATAAAGTCAATATTTATTTTCTATTTCCTATTGATTCTCTTGTTTACCATTCCATGTTGATTCACCTTAATTACTAGATTGGGTGGGAGGAAATATGGGAGCAAATATCAGCTCTTTCTTAGCATTGTTCCATGTGTGCTTGCTATTCATTACATCTTTTAAACTTTCACAGACTTTCAGTGTAAGAGTTGGCGCTTCCATAACCCTCCTTTTGAGTTATTCAAAACTCACAGCATCTTCCTTGGTCCAAGTAAAGACTTTCCCTCTTGTGCAATCAGTCAAGGGTGCACTTACACCACCAAAATTTCTAATGATTCTCTTATAAAAGTTCACCAACCCATGGAATGCGCCATCTCTTGGGTAAGTTCCCCGTGTATTGGTTTCAGTTCGAAATTAATGTTTTTAATTACTTTTTGTACAAATCAGCTGATCGGGGCAAGTCCCTGATGGAGCCTGAGAGGCGAACACCCCCCTACAGGCGACAGGTATATATACCACATTTTTACTTACCTGCTTCTTTAGAAAGTACATTTGTTTAATTATGATATCAACGTGGTCAATATTTAAATATGTTTTTAAATAATATTTTCCCCGTGTATTGGTTTAAGTTCGAATTTAATGTTTTTAATTACTTTGTTGCAGTCAGCTGATCGGGGCAAGTCCCCAATGGAGCCTAGGAGGCCGACACCCCCCTACAGGCGAAAGGTATATATACCACATTTTTACTTACCTTCTTCTTTAGAAAGTACATTTGTTTAATTATGATATCAACGTGGTCAATATTTAAATATGTTTTTAAATAATATTTTCCCCGTGTATTGGTTTAAGTTCGAAATTAATGTTTTTAATTACTTTGTTGCAGTTAGCTGATCGAGGCAAGTCCCCAATGGAGCCTAGGAGGGTGACACCCCCCTACAGGCAACAGGTATATATACCACATTTTTACTTACCTGCTTCTTTAGAAAGTACATTTGTTTAATTATGATATCAACGTGGTCAATATTTTGTTTGTAGGCTGAGGGTCGAGGCAAGAGGTCCATGACAGGTGATATGTCGACAGATGTTGGCACGCCACACTCATCGGGTCATGAGCAGGTATATAGCACGTTGTGAATTTCAAAAACTGTATTTATACATATTTATGTTATCTAATTATATTAATGATTTCAAATTGATATTAATGTTTTCTATTTTTATGTCGGATGATACTTATCTATAGACGGATCCGAAGGATATGGATTTGGGGCACATTCTTGACGATGTTGACCTCAAGAATTCAAAGAACATCCGAGATGCAGTTCAAAAAGCAAAAACAAAATTAAATCAGGAGGTCGTCAATTTGCTTATATTGGATCCGCAAATGACGCAGGATGAGACTCAACCAAAGATAGATCGTCTGTTGCTTAAAGTAAAGCGCTTGGATGTAAGTTGCAAACTATTTAATTATAAGTCTATTCCAAATGCAATTTTTTTTCCTATTCGTATATGAGTAACTAAAATATTATTTGTTTCTACAGGAATTTTTTTTCCCCGGTGAGAGGCATGCTGATACCATTGAGCATGACACCCCCTTCACCATTGATCATGTATCGTTGTCGTCTGGCCAGTCGGAAACACAAAATGAGACACCCCAGATGGAACATGAGAGTGCTGGCGAGGATCAGGGGCTGGTACATGGAGAAGAGCATGACTTTGATGCTGCCGTCCCAGCATTTCCTGGATCTTTCCGTGTCACTAGCACGGGAACATTTGAGACTACTTTTTTGGTGGATGAAGATCTCATTCCCTATAAGATGGAGAAGATTCCAGGTACTATTGAGAAAATGTTTTAACTATATATTATAATTTTATTGGAATGTAATTATGCATCATTCTTTTTACAATAATCAACACATACTCGTTTTTGTAGGAAATGATGTCTTTTATAAACATATTTATGATTGGTCTTTAGAGCTTTTTGGGCCCACTATCTGCACATGGTGGAACCGGAAGAGTAAAGTTTTGAAATATGAGCTTATTGCTCGCTTGGTTGGGTTATTTGGTGCTGAAACCTTCAACCAAAAAAAGGTTCTCGAAAAAGCTGGCCAACATTTACATTATGTACGGGAGGCATATCGGAACAACTTAGCAATTAATCCAAAGTATGAGCACCCTCCGATGATTCCAACAAGGGAGTGCAAAGGTTTGCTGGATGATGCAAGGGAGAAAGCTGCAAAAATAGTGGGCAAGCTAGTACCCGAGTTAGCTAGAAGGTATGCAATACTTTCGGCAATGCAATTATATGTTTATTACACTTTATTTTCCAATTTTTTGCAATGTTTAACGTATTTAAAATTACTTTTATAGGCTACCAGATACATCGAAGGCCACCAAAGCAAGAATAGAAAAAAATGGGCAACACAAGCTTGGCCCTGGTGGATATTCCAACCTGTAAGCACAAATCGTAAGTATGATCAATAATTATTTTCTTGTATAGAAATTATAGATTGCATTTAAAATTGTTTCATGATGATATAACAACAACAATGATGATCTAATTGAAAATTGCAGGCTCAAAGATTCCATGATTTGCCAATAGAGGAAGACATGAGGATTGGCTACCAACGCGGGTTTTTAGGTGTTGTTGAACATCGAAGAAGCAGCTGTGGTAGCCAAGCAAAGTCTTCCAATGATCCATCCTGCGAACAGGAAACTACAATAAACAAATTCTATTTAAGATTGATTCATTGTGTTTTATATTCATTAATAAACTAGTACATAAAATATTGAGTCTCTTTTTGTTAAGCCGCACAACGAAAGTAGAGAAAATGCAGAGGATGGAGGAGAAAGAGATATTGGAGTTCATGTTGATCGAAATCCAGGTAATAAATATTCTTGTGTTAAAAAAAAACTAGTATGGATTAAAGTCTCAAATATTAAATTGCAAATGCTATATTGTTGTAAGTGTTGATGTTTTAATGCAGAGGGTCTTCATGTGCAACTTGAGGCAGCATCAGAAGATCAAACACATGAAATTCATGTCACCCATGAGTTTCTAGGTACAAAGCACTGCTCTAATGTTTTTTTCTTAATGAAGGACTTACAATTATAATAATAAAAACACGTCAAGTAATTAATATTTCTTCATTTTTGCAGTACATCCTGGCACCTTACAGCAGCCACATACACATCGTGAGCACACGACCCGTCGACAAACATGATCACAGACAGCTATAGAGGGCATAGGAAACAAAACAAAATTGGTAGAAGAGGATGTCACACTTAGAGAATACGTGGAGAGAAAAAAGCGCCAAAAAAAGTAGTGATTGTAACAAGTACACTATTACATTATTTTTTTATGCATTGTCCTCGAATATTATTTTTGATATTATGGAGTAATGTCTTCAACTATTTATATTTGTCTATGTATGAATGAATGAATGAGTTAATCAATGAATTCTATAAACTAATTAATGATCGAATGCATGTAATTCCTTTAAGACAAGAAACTCACGATGTTCGCACAAAATATCATTTATTTCCAAGCACGTGCATTGGGTATGGGGAATTGAGAGTGACGTGAGGGGGGCGAGGGGCCATATGAGATTCCACCTTCACGTGGTTGGCCCTGTTTAGTAGAGAATATTCAACTATTCTCGAAATAGAGAGGAGCTCCATAAGGTAAAATGCATGTATTATTACAATGTTTCTTTCTTATGACCATATACGTTGTTTCTTTCGTCCAGCTAACTATAGACATGCATTTTCTTTATACTGCAGAGTGAGAATCTTGATGGGCTGGAGATTTCTGGTTTGGAATATCTTCAAAGTCTACATGTTGAGGCATTGACCAAGCTTTGCCAAGCTAAGGTATATGTATCCAGTTAAGATTAAGTGGGAAAGGTACGTAGCTTGTTGGAGTTACATCTTAGCTTGTAAGTTTTTATATGAGTTAATTAGGTGTTTATGTTAGCTTCAATTAACTTATATATTATGAATTGCTTTTTTAATCTCATGGAACCGGTAAGTATGTTAATCCATGTGTGTTATTTTAATTGTCTGCTTTGTACTGCCTCCTCATGTTAATCCATTTTATTTGAGGAAGTTTTGGCTAACATGATGGTCTTACAAATACAATAGTAGAAAGTTGAAAGAACAGTCTTATTTTGTCATTTTCTAATGTGTGTAATGGGTTTTATTTACCTAGAAGCTATTTTCACACATACCCTAAAGGTGGAGAATTGACTATGAAGGTGAACTCTCTAACATCAATAGAGACTAAGCTGCCCTTTAGCTATTACAGTCTACCCTACTGTCAACCTTCCAAAGGGACCAAAAAAAAGTGCAGAGAATTTGGGTGAGATTCTCATGGGTGACCGGATCGAGTCCTCCCCTTATATATTTCATATGAATATGAACGAGTCTGTTTATCTTTGCACTACTAAGCCCTTAAATGAACAGCAAGTAAAGGTCTTGAAGCAAAGGATTGATGATCTTTACCAAGTCAATCTGATTCTTGACAATCTTCCAGTCATGAGATACACTCAACAAAATGACATAGTGATTAAATGGATGGGGTTCCCTGTGGGTGGTTATGACCAAGATAAGAACTACTACATAATAAATCACCTAAAATTTAAGGTGTTGGTCCATGAGTATGAGGATTCCGGGTTCAATTCTTCCCTGGGATGGTGTTTTTAATCCTTAACATATTGAACTTTATTTTGTGGGGAAGTCACAGCACAGGAACTATCCCTATTTCCCTTTTCTTCATCCTTTTGTCCCTATGGTTCTGCATCTCTGTGCCTCTTACACTTCTAGGTGGATTTATTGGGACCAGAGCTGAAGCCATACAATATCCAGTAAGAACTAACTAGATCCCTAGGGAAATCCCAGCCAGAAAATATCCATCATGGCTCCTTCTCCTGGGACCAGGTACCTTGCCCTTATTGTTTTAGAGTGTATATTTTTTTTGCTAGAGGAAAATAGATTATTCACCACAATTCAACAAGCAATTGAAAGATTTGTAGTTCACAAAATTCAGGATGTTCATATTACACTGCAAACCACTAAGATTATCAAACCAGCATATCCCACTCCTATCCCAACTACAAATATAATTTGGGTTTGCTTTTATACAGTCTAGACCATTTTTACCTTTCAATCCAAAAGAAGACAGTAGAACATACTGTTTACAGGTTTCATAATGTTTATAAACGGAGAATGTGTGGTGACAGCCATTTATATGGGTCCTGATGGTCCTAGTCCTCTGTAATGAGCTTGATGTCAACTTTCTTCCCTGGGGATTCCTTCAATGCTCATTTCCAGACTTTTCCATGATACCTGTGCAGGTGCAACTTGGCCTCTGCCTTTCATGAACGTGACCCTACGGATGGCCACATCACCTTGGACCTGCCAGATGTTCACACTAGAAAACTCGATACTCATTAGAAGCATATTTTTATCCTGCACCATTCTGTTCACATTATAACCGCTACTGTAAAATGAATAAATAAGTTTTGTGAAGCTATGCAGTCCTCACTAAAGAACTTGAGGAAAACAGAAATTTCTGTCTCCCGAGATTTTCTACCACTATTTTACAGTAGTGGTTTTTATCTTGAAACAAAGAAACAGGGTTTGTCTTTTGTATATTTGTGTGTAATCAATTTGCAAAGCAGTACTCTTGTGTGTATGGAAGAGAATGTCTGGAGGCAAGAAGTTAGTGTTGCATTTCATTCTCCCTATCATTTACAAAGGGATGATCACTGCTCTGGATATTGTAATCTTATTGAACCCTTTCTGTTATCCCTAAAGTTGGACCTAGACTACGGGATCCAAGCTTAAGGAAATCTTAGTTTGAAAATGTTCAAATCGAATGAAATAAAAAATAAAAAATAGAAGCTGGTGATAAACCAGGGAAAATAGAAACTTACAGACACTTGGTTAATATCAATTATTTGTACAGTTGATACAGTTTTAGGTATGAGATAAAAATATTCACACACAATTTACAATGAACAGATATGGTATATAACAGATGGGTAAATACAGGTATGTACCAGGATATCAAAGAATTAAAATAAAGGCTGGTAAAACTAAGAGCTGCAGGAAAATCCAAACAAACTCTGTATAACATGAAAGCAGTGACAAAGTCCAACACCCAGGTTTTATGATCCTAAATCATGAAGTGAAACTATTACTATTTATATAAATGAAAGATAACTGTCAACTTATAATAAGAATTATGTATTGGAATGTGAATGACCAAGTACACAAAAGATTTATCAAAGAGACAGTTTATGTAGTACATAAATAAATCAACATCAAGTTCATTCAAAACTAAAACCTGTCATTGAAGTTGCAAAAGGTTCATGATATACAAATGTATCTACAAATCTTCCAACATATCTCCCAAGACAGCCAACCTAGCAGTCCCCTTCTCGAGACCTCTGTTCTTTCCACTTTCTCTTGTTACATCTTTCTCTTTTTATAAATTTACAATGCATTAAAACATATCCAAAATAAAGGATCGAATCTACGTGGAGATCTTTGATCCTACTAAACTAGGCTATGCTGTTGGAGATTTGAACCTCAATCTTTGCTCATAAGATTTGGATAATATCAATGATATGGATTTTGAGTCTTAAAATCCTGACATCTGTGCTATGTTTTCCTTGAAAAGATGGACCTACTAAAATTACTCTGCCACCTGGTATTCATAATTACCCTGTCATCCTTTTTTAAAATTCAGTGTGCAACAGCATCGCGTCCTCTGGGGTGTCTTCGTGGCATTGAATAACACCTGTAGTTGATGTTGTCCATTGATACCCCAAGCCAATAGGTCAAAAATCCTAGAATTAATAATTTCTACCAGAAGTGAGAGTGTCACGCAGCAATACAATGAATGAGTTTGCTTCTTCCACAGCAATTTGCCATCGCCAACATTCATCATTTCCATATCATCTATAACAAGTGGTGATGCTTGTTCCTCTCGCAGGGAATCAGAAAATGGTTCAAGAAGACTATTCACATCCTCCCCATCAATAGTAAACCCCCAACGATTTGGGGTTCGACCCGCAATATATGCACTTTCTGTTACATATTTTCATTCATTCAATTTAAGACAGAGATAAACAATCGATTTTACAATGCCCCACATATTGGAAGTGTTCAAATTAATCTGCATAGCAAATTCCTTGGGCTTGTATCCCTGAACACTCAAAATAACATGGTTGAAGTGATCACGAGGGTGACTTCGTGAGACATAGCCCAGCTTCATAACATCTGCACTTGCAAGAAGAGCTTGTGCTATCCATTTTGCAAGTTTGTTTGGATTGTTCTTGAGCTCAGTTGCCAAAACAGCACCTCGTTGAGTTTCCAGTTTCTGACGCCAATCAACTCCAAAATACTTCGTATCAAATTCATTCAAAGCATTCAAAATGAGGAATTGTGTATTGCCCCTTAAATCCAAAACACTGTGGACTTCACATCTTGCAAGAACGGATACATCCTTATCCAATTTCCAGCGCCTGTACCGATAGGCAACAGATGCTACCTCGTCTCCCTCTGAAGCAAATGGATTAAGCTCCTCAAACTCTACCTTATTGCCATCTCTAATCAGGACCTGCTGTGAGAAGTTCTGGTTGATATAAGCTGCCTCCACACTTAGAGAATGTGCATAGTTGATATCTTCCTTTGCCTCTGGCAAAGGCTCCTGGGATGTCTCATTTACAGACAACAAATCGAGCTGAGACCCATCTCTCTTGTCAAAGAACAACTTGCTGCCCACCTTATGAACTACAATGTCCCATGAATATACTGATCGTGGATCACACATCAATGTAGCCAGTATTGCATCTATGGCAAATACAGTGGCCTTATCCTCACAGGCTTACTTCCTAGTAATCTCAAGAGCTTCAAGAGGCATTGTAGCAGAGAAAACACCCATCTGGATCTTCATGTGAAATAACGTGGGAAAAACAAATACAAGTATTGTATTAATTGTACTTCCCACCAAGGAAATTAAAACAGTAAAACCTGGTATAGGGGAAGCCACGATAGCAAGAAAAACAACACTACTCCCACGAAGAGAATAAATTACCAATTTTTTCATTAGCTGGGGCGAGAGATAGAGCTTATGAAACAAACTTGTGGCCACGAGCTTGTCATTAAATATTTCATATACAGGGTGCATCATCACAGGATATGTCACAGCCCTACCTTCACACCAACTGTACACAAGTCATTTGGCAGATTCAACGTTATGATTTCCAGAGTCTTACTGCTAATGGGATTAACATACCACCATGTAAGGCAATTCCATTGTAGATCCCAGCCATGGCATGTTCTCGCACACCATAATGGATGTTTCAACCCTATGGACTTTCTGGCTGCTCGAAATCTTTGAATTCTTTTAAGTAGACTTTGTTTGAGCTTGCAAGGTCAGTGCTTCCTCCAATTAGACCAGGTATAAACATAAAATATGAAACAAAGTAAAATTTACAAAACCATAAAAACCAATCAAAATAAAAAAGTTTAAAAATAAGCAGGAGGAACAACCCTAGAGATAACATCTGGCTCTGTCTGGGGATGGCATGCTCCCTGTGAGTTGCCAAGAACAAGTAGACCAACTGCCTTATTTCCATTGGGCTGGAGTCTTCATTACCCATCTCTGCTACTTAACAAACCAGTGACTGAATCTTTAAACTACTCTGAAAACTGAAATAATCTTCTCACAACCATATGATTACACTATACAAACTTTAACAAACTGCTTGAAGCATAAAGCTTATTTATTCACAGCTCCTACACGAATCAAAACTACTTTCTTTTGATCAGGTAAAATCATGCTTCCAGTGAAGCCATACAAGTATCTAAATACATAATGAAAATATTGATCTGTGTATGAACAAAATGAAGACAGGAACAACAATCATCATCTGTCTGTACTTTTGATTTTCAAACTTTTCATATAATGTATACTGAAACCTTGAATTGATAAATTCCTTGATGTAGTTAGCTACCGGGTCATACCATTTCCTTAGTTTTGGACTATCAAACTCATCATTATTCTCAATCCTTATATCAAAAGACAGCTGAAAAGAGCTTTGAAATGACAAATCCTGTATTTTTACCTCCAAAGCTTCAATCTGTTTCTCAGCAAATTCTTTTAAAAATATGAATTCAGATTCTGAATTTGACATTAGATGAGCAGACAAAATGGAAGAAAAATTTTCATGAATGTTCATATCACTCCATTCCTTGGAATATTTAATGGAAAGAATATCTGCCCTAAACTCTGTCTTCTCCAATATAATCCAAAAATCTATTGATGACTTAATCGACCCCACTGACAAATCTACTGATCTGGAAATGATGCATAAAGAGGACCATGGAATATGAAGATTCATTTCAGAAGAAAGGAAAAGACAACCTCCCTTTGTCAAAAACAATCTGACATTTGAACTGCTTAAAGATTCCATATAATCAACAAATGGATCAATGAAACTATAAGAAATTAGCTTTTGCTGAAGATCAAAATATCTCTGTATATCCTCTTCCTCATAATGGCTTCCACTTTCAGCTACCTGCAAATTGAATTGTACATATGGCTTCTCAATGTCTTCTACAGATTCAGGATGATTGATTTCTATACCATGCTATTCCTCACTAAAATTTGATTCATAATTATCATACACCTGTTGGATGCTCCTCAAATCAACAGAGGCTGATGTAAAGATCTGCTCTGTTTCATCTGGATACTCATCATAGATTGGGATATCTTCAGAGTGAATTAGTTGATGCTGATCCAAATCTAGAACTTTAATGTCTTCTCCTGGAGGTTCCACCGATATGTTAATATCTTCATCTGGAAGTTCCAAAGATTTTTGTTCTATGATGCTCTTATCAATTTTAATATCAGAATTTTGAAAAATTTCTTTTTGTGAAACAGAATCAGATGAAGATAATAAATCTTCTTCTTTCTTTATATCATAACCATCGGCTTCATCCTCTCTATTGGAAAAATATGCCTCTAACCTCTGCATATATAATGCATATCCCCTACAACAATCTTCAAAAATGCATTCATCTGGGTATATCTTCTTATAATATGAATTAAAGGCATCATGAAAATCTTTCAAAGAAGAAATACTGGAATGAGGAAGATTCATGTACCATTGTTGTCTCACACAACCATCCAATGAATATCTAAACATTTTCATCAATACATCTTCATGATGTATACCCAGCTGATCCATGTATTGATGAAATTTAATTACATGATGTGCCGGATTGTCATCATCATTTTCTTTGAATCGGAGAAGAAAATCTCCCCATTCATCTATGGTGGGTACTGCATGTGGAAAACCATGAACATTTGAAAAATTGAACGGAGCAAATCTCCGTCCCATCATGGTTTCCCAACGCGATGACATCTTGTAAAATCGCCTATGGATTCTTCAAACCCGGAGTCACCCGGTGAACAAATCTATAGTCTAACTAATGCCCTGCTCCTGTCCACCTTCAAGAGCTGGATCTGATCTCTGTCATTCTTTCCCGGGGAATATTATCTTCACTCCTCCATCCCCGGCAACGGTGCCAAAAGATGTTATCCCTAAAGTTGGACCTAGACTACGGGATCCAAGCTTAAGGAAATCTTAGTTTGAAAATGTTCAAATCGAATGAAATAAAAAATAAAAAATAGAAGCTGGTGATAAACCAGGGCAAATAGAAACTTAAAGACACTTGGTTAATATCAATTATTTGTACAGTTTATACAGTTTTAGGTATGAGATCAAAATATTCACACACAATTTACAATGAACAGATCTGGTATATAACAGATGGGTAAATACAGGTATGTACCAGGATATCAAAGAATTAAAATAAAGGCTGGTAAAACTAAGAGCTGCAGGAAAATCCAAACAAACTCTGTATAACATGAAAGCAGTGACAAAGTCCAACACCCAGGTTTTATGATCCTAAATCATGAAGTGAAACTATTACTGTTTATATAAATGAAAGATAACTATCAACTTATAATAAGAATTATGTATTGGAATGTGAATGACCAAGTACACAAAAGATTTATCAAAGAGACAGTTTATGTAGTACAGAAATAAATCAACATCAAGTTCATTCAAAACTAAAACCTGTCATTGAAGTTGCAAAAGGTTCATGATATACAGATGTATCTACAAATCTTCCAACATATCTCCCAAGACAGCCAACCTAGCAGTCCCCTTCTCGAGACCTCTGTTCTTTCCACTTTCTCTTGTTACATCTTTCTCTTTTTATAAATTTACAATGCATTAAAACATATCCAAAATAAAGGATCGAATCTACATGGAGATCTTTGATCCTACTAAACTAGGCTATGCTGTTGGAGATTTGAACCTCAATGTTTGCTCATAAGATTTGGATAATATCAATGATATGGATTTTGAGTCTTAAAATCCTGACATCTGTGCTATATTTTCCTTGAAAAGATGGACCTGCTAAAATTACTCTGCCACCTGGTATTCATAATTACCCTGTCATCCTTTTTTAAAATTCGGTGTGCAATAGCATCACGTCCTTTGGGGTGTCTTCGTGGCATTGAATAACACCTGTAGTTGATGCTGTCCATCGATACCCTGAGCCAACAGGTCAAAAATCCTAGAATTAATAATTTCTGCCAGAAGTGAGAGTGTCACGCAGCAATACAATGAATGAGTTTGCTTCTTCCACAGCAATTTGCCATCGCCAACATTCATCGTTTCCATATCATCTGCAACAAGTGGTGATGCTTGTTCCTCTCGTAGGGAATCAGAAAATGGTTCAACAAGACTATTCACATCCTCCCCATCAATAGTAAACCCCCAACGATTTGGGGTTCGACCCGCAATATATGCACTTTCTGTTACATATTTTCATTCATTCAATTTAAGACAGAGATTAACAATCGATTTTACAATGCCCCACATATTGGAAGTGTTCAAATTAATCTGCATAGCAAATTCCTTGGGCTTGTATCCCTGAACACTCAAAATAACATGGTTGAAGTGATCACGAGGGTGACTTCGCGAGACATAGCCCAGCTTCATAACATCTGCACTTGCAAGAAGAGCTTGTGCTGTCCATTTTGCAAGTTTGTTTGCATTGTTCTTGAGCTCGGTTGCCAAAACAGCACCTCGTTGAGTTTCTAGTTTCTGACGCTAATCAACTCCAAAATACTTCAGATCAAATTCATTCAAAGAATTCAAAATGAGGAATTGTGTATTGCCCCTTAAATCCAAAACACTGTGGACTTCACATCTTGCAAGCGTGGATACATCCTTATCCAATTTCCAGCGCCTGTACCGATAGGCAACAGATGCTACCTCCTCTCCCTCTGAAGCAAATGGATTAGGCTCCTCAAACTCTACCTTATTGCCATCTCTAATCAGGACCTACTGTGAGAAGTTCTGGTTGATATAAGCAGAGTTGATATCTTCCATTGCCTCTGGCAAAGGCTCCTGGGATGTCTCATTTACAAACAACAAATCGAGCTGAGATCCATGTCTCTTGTCAAAGAACAACTTGCTGCCCACCTTCTGAACTACAATGTCCCATGAATATACTGATCGTGGATCACACATCAATGTAGCCAGTATTGCATCTGTGGCAAATACAGTGGCCTTATCCTCACAGGCTTACTTCCTGGTAATCTCAAGAGCTTCAAGAGGCATTGTAGCAGAGAAAACACCCATCTGGATCTTCATGTGATATAACGTGGGAAAAGCAAATACAAGTATTGTATTAATTGTACTTCCCACCAAGGAAATTAAAACAGCAAAACCTGGTACAGCGGAAGCCACGATAGTAAGCAAAACAACACTGCTCCCACGAAGAGAATAAATTACCAATTTTTTCATTAGCTGGGGCGAGAGACAGGGCTTCTGAAACCAACTTGTGGCCACGAGCTTGTCATTAAATATTTCATATACAGGGTGCATCATCACAGGATATGTCACAGCCCTACCTTCACACCAACTGTACACCAGTCATTTGGCAGATTCAACGTTATGATTTCCAGAGTCTTACTGCTAATGGGATTAACATACCACCATGTAAGGCAATTCCATTGTAGATCCCAGCCATGGCATGTTCTCGCACACCATAATGGATGTTTCAACCCTATGGACTTTCTGGCTGCTCGAAATCTTTGAATTCTTTTAAGTAGACTTTGTTTGAGCTTGCAAGGTCAGTGCTTCCTCCAATTAGACCAGGTATAAACATAAAATATGAAACAAAGTAAAATTTACAAAACCATAAAAACCAATCAAAATCAAAAAGTTTAAAAATAAGCAGGAGGAACAACCCTAGAGATAACACTTTCTTTATTGCATGGAAATTTTATAATAAAGATTGCAAATAGATTTCATGGTGCAAATTATGTGTTCGAACCTTAATTGCTGATATGAGAACCATAGTATGTAATAAATAAATTTGTTGCAAATTTAGAACAATCTATCTTAAAACAATCTGTGGATTTATTGGACCACATAAAACAATTTAGAGCAGGCTCAGAAAAGTGACCATACTCAGTGGAAATTGGACCACAGAAAACCCTCTATGCTGGGCACAAAATGAGTTGGGAAGATCATGTTCAAAACTTTGTATATGCTGATTTCATTAGCAGCAACATCTTAATTAACAGCATCCATATTATCTTCTAAAGATAGCCTTTCAGTTCACATACATGCTGGAGCTTCCAATTCCTTTCACCAATGTAGAAGTGAACTTTGTTGGCATGCCCTCCCTTAGCTAAAATCCAATCTACAGCATTTCCACTAGCAGGCTGAAGCCACTCCAGTTCATCCTCTTTAACCCAATTTATTCCAAGCTGAGAATCCAAATCTCCAATCTTTATTGCGAGTTGAGAATCCAAATCTAAAATCTGCTGATGAAATCTGTAATACAGTCCCCCATATCAACATAAGAACAATCTCCACAAATAGGCAGCAATTACCTTAGGAAATAGATTGGTAAGAAGCCATATGGCTTGTAATTCTTCTTTGTATCCCTTTGCACAGGCTGCTTCTAGGCCTGCTCCAATACCAAGCCATGCAGGTAAAACAAACCTAGTTTGTGTCCATGCGAATATACAAGGAATTGCACGAAGGTGCCCAATCCCAGAAGACGTTTTCCTCCTTGTTGGACGGCTTCCAATATTTAGATTACCAAGCTCTGCTTCAGGAGTAGTTTCACGAAAGTACTCTAAAAATTGTTCATTTTCATAAACAGTGCTTCTATAATATTGCCGACTGGTTTCTGATATCCTTTTCATTACCTCTTGCCAATTTGCACTACGAGGTGGATCTGGGGGATGTAAAGTTGCAATCAAAACAGCAGTTATATAAATTTCTAGTTGCCGCACTACTGTTTGTGCTAAGCCAAACTTTGCCTGGACCATTTCTCCCTGCTCTATGGATCAGAGAGTTCCCTGTAGTATATGGAAACCATCAGTCCATCATTTAATTAATATCAAGATCCTCTCTTGAAACACTGCACAAAAGGAAAAGGGTAAAAAATACCATGAGAGAACCAGGTGGTTGAGATTGAATGGCAAGATATGTAGGTCCACCACCACGGCCAATACTTCCTCCACGGACATGGAATAGGGTAACTTTAATCCCAAATTCTTTACAAGCAGCTACAACATCTTCCTTTTCTTTATATAGTCCCCAAGCAGCAGTGAAACGCCTTGAATCTTTTCCTGAATCAGAGTAACCGACCATAACCTGGAAGCAGACATTGGTACATCACAAAGAAGCACTTGATTAAGATATTACACCTTCAATAACCAAGCATGGATCTATTACTAAAATGCAATTGCACTTTTTTGTAACTATGATTACCTCCTGATGTCCATTATCATTTGCAATAATATGGTTGCGGTACCAATCTATTGATAACAACTTCCGAATTACTGACCCAGCACCTCTCAAATCTTTGACAGTCTCAAATAGGGGCACAACACGCAAGCTGTCACATGTTCATATGCCAACCAATGATCGTATGCTTGTACAAGGAAAAAAAATCAAACTAAATAGTGATGTATAGATTTTGTTACTGCAACTCACACTTACAGGGTTCAAATCCTTTCCTTCTAGTCATTTAAACCACCCCTTTTTCTTTCATTTAGTGCAACTCAATAAATGAAGGACCTATGCAAATTTTTGCAAATATGTTTTATCATTTTAGGAAATATAACTTAGTCGTATTGTGTAAGGTTTTTTACTACTCAACTCACAGTAATAGGGTTCAAGCCCTTGAGTACTAGGGACACTGATTACATTAGTATGGGAAAAACCTAGGTGTTGTTTTGGTACTAGACCTAGATACACTGATTACAAGGGCAGCATCCATATAGCTAACAATCAACATTTCTATTTTGTAAGAATCAAAATTCAACTTCCATGAGCAGAATATATATACTGCAAAAGTTCCACCAGAATTTTCTTCTCAGTATTTCTGTTGCAATGCTAGTGTTTGGGTTGTTTCGGATGTCCTTTCTAGTGTGTGATTGCAATTTATTAATCATGCACTTAGACCTTGGAGGATACATATACTCTTATGTGACATGATAATGGAAGAGTACTTATGTTGTCTAGAAACAAAATTGTTGCTATAAAGTGTTCATATAATGCCTTTTCTTGATGCATAGGTCTGATACATGGCATGATATTTGGACAATAAGTACTTTCAAAGAATATACAACTGAAATTTTTATTCCAAGACAATTCTAAAGATTTTTCATAATCCTTGTTTTGCATAACTTTATGGATGGGGCTTCAGGACCACCAACAGATGTGTATAGGGCTTCAGAACCACCAGCCGATGTGTATAGGTCTTCAGGACCACCAGCTGATGTGTACCAAGCTTTAGGACATCCACCAGATGTGTATTGGGCTTCAGGACCTCCAGCAAATGTGTATTGAGCTTCTGGACCACCAGATGTGTATAATTCCATTGACTCAGGCTACAATTCATATACAGGTCACAACACCATGTATGCTACAATTCAGGTATTATAATTTTCCAATGTACTTGATTATGAATGATGGTATGGAATACATAGTGTTTAAGTAATTATGAAAGAAGTTTCTGCAAATCTGACATAAGAGGTGATAAAAATAGAGTATTCAAAAATAAATTAATGATGATGGAACCCTAAAAAGGCCATTCAACATCTATGTCATTAAGTTAAGGTTCTTTCATAAATTGCATTATAAACAACGTTAGGGTAGAAAAAATATTCTCTGCCATTTTGATTTTTTCAAATGCATTTGAAGAATGAAAAGCCATGAGAAGACTGTATGTTCTTTTGAGGCAACCGTGATGTCTAGATTCCGTGTTTGCATCAGCAAGCAGCCTTTAGGGCTGGTTTGTATGTGTTTTATGGGTTGGTATAGCCTTCACCTGCAGGTCAAGTTTTCCTCGGGAAAGGTATAGCACTGCTAGGGATCTCTCCTACAGGCTGAGTTTCATCTGAAGCATACACTAGCAGTACAACCCTGGTAGGGCATCATGCCAGTTATCTACAGCTTGTTCAAGAGTCTAATCAGTCTGGATCATTGGCAGCAATCATTTGTACAGTCATTCTTCTTGATATGTCTGCCCTATAAAATACGCAGGGCCTATAAAATGATACCCAGATTTGTTATTTGATGCTGACTTAGGTCTAAAACATGCTCAAACTAGGGCTGTCTTCATGCCCTTTGACCATGCCCTCAGGGCAAAAACTTTCTATTTAATCACATGAACAGTTAGCAATTAGGTCATAATCTGTATATTACACATTAAAGTGTGGACAATAGGATTTGCATTACATTTTTGTTGTATAAATTGGTACTTACAAATATCCAGATTCCCTTCACATTGATATTCTGGTTGTTATAAGACTCCATTACTCTTTTGCTCACTGTTTTCTTATGATATTTTTTTTGCGGTCAAAATTTTGCTTCACTTTGTGTCCATTGTGGTGGATGATATAATTTATAGATACTTTGATTATTGGTAATCTGTCTCTCAAGATTGTTGGTTCTTTGAAACATGGTCAACCTTTTTATCTTTTCATCTATTGCTACAGTTTATTCATGTAGGATTTATTTAAATTTTAAAGCAATAAACAGTATGTTGGTTGAAGATAAATTGCACGAAAAGCAGTCATATAGTGGGACTTCATTTCAATATTTTGAATAGTCAATGTTGTTCTTTCTGTTGCATGTCACATGATCAATTGAAGTGCCATGTTGCAACTTGTATAATTAAATGTTTCCATGGATGTACTACCTTTGTAAACTCTTTATTATACTAAAGTATTCACGAAAATAGAGGTACACTACGATGCAATGGATTCATGAGTGAGGCTAAGATATTACCCTGATTTTAGTGTGCATTCTGTTCTGATTCAATTGGTTATGTTTGCAAGCAAGAATAAATACTCCCCCTAGAAATGACCC